>NMRB01001009.1:27961-61118 GCA_002633025.1 Notospermus geniculatus | reverse complement strand
AAAAAAATCCTTCTTTTGCAATTTGTTCCCCGTTAATTCCTAGATTTACTGGAGTAATTTTTCGTTGAAAAAAAAACGAAAATTCTGAAATGACCTTGACTTTATCCAATGACCTTGATCTTTTTATTTATTGGCAACATGCCAAGAAGTTAGCGCGCATAATATGAGATATGGCTTCACCTTTAAACTGAAACATTAGCACACCTGAGTAAAAAATATTCGGCATTAAACAAATTTCACGGTTTTTACTTCCCGTTGCCATGGAAACCGAAATAACTAAGATTGCCCAAGGATGCCAATGTGTCATCAGGCAGATTCTAAAACTACATATTCAACTCTCTTAAATCAAACAAAAAAATCTTCTATAGACCACATTGCACGGTTCAATCCATCTGACAGCTTCACATCAATTTCCCTCTTCGTATCTCTGACGACATCCATGACGGTAAGGATCGGTGATCGCCTTCTCAGGACAACTAGATGATCTTGTCCTAATGCAGCAATGTAAGGAATGAAGGCTGCTTCTTGCATTATAACCTTAGCGACCGGAGAGGGTAAGTTCCATATTAACACCTTGTGATCTTCACCTACCTCGACAGATGCAGCTATGCGATCTTTTGACATGAATGCGATACTCCACACTACACTCCCTTCAGGAACCTCCCAGTCGAACGATAGTGAAGCGGATGAGAATCGTCCCGCAGAAGCGACATATTCTTCACACAAGTCATCATTTGTTTTCATTCTCTCCCTTATAAACGCCATCACCGGGGCCATCACCCAGTCTTTTTTCGAAGCATCTGAAAGTTTCATCATCCTGGTGTACGTGCGGGTTATGTTTTCACTGAGGTCTGCTTTGAGCAACTTCTCGGATAGCAGTGCATCGCGTTTGTTGGATGTGGCTTGAATTTTGTCCTGCATGACTGTGACATCTTTGATGGAACTCTGGATCATATTCATGTCTGTTTCCCAATCCTCGTCGAGTCTGTGAAGAAATGGCTGCTGTATTTCTTGTAACTTCTTCTTCAGCGCCTCGTGTTCCATCTTTTTCCGTTCCATCTGCTCCCACTGGGATCGGAGGTCCTCAGCCTTCTCTGAACATTCGAGGATGTTTTCGTCAACCTTTTTTTCAACGGTACTAAACTTTACGGCAGCGGTGTTCTTCCTTTCTTCCCATATCTTTTTCCTTTCCTCCAGCACTTTCCTCAGTTCATTTTCTTGTATCAACAACATTTCACGGGATGCAGCTCGTACCTTATGGAACTCAACTTTTAATATGTTTGTCTTCATTTTTTCGATCCCGTCCTTGTAGTCGATCACGTGATGACGTTGTTTGTCGGCGTGTTTACCAAAGCAGACGACACATATTGGACGGTCACAGCTTGCACAGAACTGATCAAGGGGTTGACCGTGACGTCCACACAATGAAACGATATGGTGACTTCCGGTCCTTGGATGGTCCATGTGTTTCCGGCCACAGTCATCACATAAACTGATGCCGTTACACTGCGGACAACAGAGGGACGCCTCGACATTCTTATCATTGTCGGTGCAGTAGGAACATTTGTTCCATTTCTTCTGATTCAAGCCTTTTCGATATTCCTCAATGATATTCGCAAGCTTAAAGTCAGGTTTAAATCCGTCCACTCCCCTCAGCGGGACCCGGCATTTTGCTTTACAAAAAGGACACGGGAACTCACCACCTCTTGCTGCCGTTTGCATAGAAGTCCACAGACAGTTTTTACAAAACGAGTGGTTGCATCTTCCGACTACTTTCGGTTCCTCATAAATCTCGTGACATATGGGACATTCAAGTTCTTTGCGGATACCGCTGCCAGCTGATGCCATTGCCTGTGGATAAAAACGGAAAAATATCAGTTGCCATCATTTTCTCGGGTTCATTAAAAATGTGTGTTGGCAAAAGGATGATAAATTATGATCATAAATTGATATAAATCCTGTTTCTTGTTCGACGTTGTACAATAGATTGACGGAATAAGCGGCGACTGAACAATGGGCGACACACAGAGAAATAGCCAGTTCGTTTCCCAGTGTGTTCCGAACAATAGGAATCACACAGAAAAACGGCCACACTGAAAAACGTCACACCGGGCTTTGACATAAGCCGTGGTTACACTACATAAAATACCCGGGTTTTTTGCGGTCACACCTATGAATTGCCGGGCTTCAAGAAACCCGTGTCTGAAAAACGCGGGTTTTTGAGACACGGCAATCTCGCCGTGCTTTTCGAAATCCCCGTGTGTTCGTTAGTTCTTCGCACGGCGACAGATGGCGCAGCCATTAAGTGACGTTGTTTTCGCGCCTCCGACAATGTGTGCCAATTCAAAAATGACCGAAGAGTCAATGTTTGCAGCGCAACTGTCGCCGGGCTACTTAACTACAATGTAGTGGTGTGACCTCTCGCCGGGATTTTCGCACACACGGGTTTGACACGGGTCTGGAAAAACACGGGTATTTTTATGTAGTGTAACCACGGCTATAATAATGAACTGGGGGCGGCACTTCGGCATATAGTGCATTGATGTTATAGAACCGACTCTATGTCATCACGGCTGGTTGAGGTACATGTAACTACTCACCTTGTAGCTTGCAGATGAAGTATTCCTGTTACGAGACAGTCAGACCAGCGCCGTCATTGTACATGTACAGTATAAGTCTGGTTCAGAACAACTTCGGCCAAAGCACCCAGTTCACTCCAGTGTCTATTTCACTGTCAATATTTTCAATGTCAGTTTCAACATGAGAGGCACACGCTTTTTCCATCAGAACGGCTATATTGGGTTTTACAGAACTTTCATCTTTGGGAGAGTAAGAAACTTAGAAACAAAGTATGACCTGGTTTGGCACAGCAACCACCTCGTTAACGCCCATCATACGAAGAAAGTAGAGCATCTCTAAGTGGGGCCTCTTCCTGGCTTAATTGTAATAAAAACTGGCTCATTAGCTTGGTCGAAGTTGACTATTTTTTTACTACAGGAAGGTTTTATCGCAACCTCGTCCACAGTGTACAACGTCGCCTGGAGTCCATCCCCTGAAAACAGAGTCATTTAGACGCTCCTCCTGTCTCTTCTTTATCAGGAAGGCAACAGCCAAGTGAAATGATCTCAATCTCGGGATGGGGGGGGGGTATGTCTGCAGTCAGTCTTGACAAACGATTTTGTTTTGAGAGTCGCAGGAGAATGAGCCTGGGACGAGGTCGAGTGATATCGATCATACGGAATGAATCCACGTACAGGATGTGATACATGACTCTTGGTAAAAAAAACAACCAATCGAACTCGGCCTAGTTACCGGGAATAAGCAAAGAAGAGATTCGATGAATCATTACCTCGATAGTTTTGAGCAAATAGGTCGCAATGCAATGACATCATGAATTCAAATCTTCCTGTTACAGGAGAAATTTTGGTGAATATCATGGTCATCATACTGACCATGAGTCTGTGACCTTGAGGCCGGTATAAAGTTTTTCAGTGTTTCCGTGTGTCAGTGTTCCCCCTATTGTTCTGGAAACACTGGCAGATAGATCCATACGTTTCTCTGTGTGTCCTCCATTGTCGAGTCGCGGCTTATTCCGTCAGACATTTCACAATAGCAGGGGAACACTAGCAGATGGGGAACACTGAAAAACGTTACACCTGGTTCAAATAGTTTGAGCTACACCTAAACGGACACGGCTTGCAAGAAAAGATTTCACGGGCATGAACCCTTTGTGAAGCCATTGTTCGCCGGCATATCCGTGTACCGTGTGGCTTTATGTTAACCATGTACCTTGTGGCTCTTACGTTCATGAGACCTACCCTAGCAGTCGATTCCGATTTCGTGTTTTTGTTCGAACACGAGTTAAGAAAGTCATGTGCAAGTGGCAAGCTTCCATGTGAAATAATCCGATTGATGATCGACTGTAACCGTAACGAAACTTTTTCCGTTACCCAACAGTTGCTAGCAAACTTTCACTGGTGTTTGAACAAATCGACGGCTGGGGTAGCTCTCATGAACGTGTGTGACTTTAAATACCAAACTGTCGCCAACCATGAAGTAGGTTTAGGGCTACAGGGTGTTGCAGATTTTAAATCCTCATTAGAATAAGAGAACGGTGGAAGAGCTATTGTCGTTGAGGTCTTTTTGTAACACCCTGTAGCATGTCAGGAAACATGTAGGTAAAACATGGGTTTGCCAAACAAGGACTTTAAGAACTTGATGATTGAACGAGAATCATTTTGCTTGAAGTAATTATTTGTTTATTTATAAACGGGTAATACAGGATAATACATCAGCTAAAAATCATATTCTTGTGTATGATGATACATGTAGTTGGAATTTGTCTATAGTAGATGAGATGTTTCAACCGTCTTGAAGTGCCACTCTGTGCATGAGGTATCCCTAATATCCCTTCCCTGGCGGCGGAATCAGGAACCAAGAGATAAGACTGGTACATGTACCTAGGCTATAGACTGATAATACATGTATGTCGAAACATAGCTGACAAAAATGGCCGCCTTCCTTTTCATCACTTGAGAAGTACAATACCACGCTGTCACAGCGTGACCCTTCATCAAGTAAGGTACCATGCTTCAACTCATTCTTTTATGTCTGGCAACAGTCGATCAATGCACACCGAAATGTTTTGCATAGTAGCAATGTGTACTAAGCTGCGCATGCGCAGTAGGTCTTGCGCATGCCCATTAGTTGGTCGGCTTGGGCCGGCATTCAAAGGTAGAATCAATTTCTCATGTCCAAACCCACCTCGCGCAGCGTGTTGCTATGACGTGTTGATTAGGATCCACCCCAATCCACTGGTTGGCTCACATGATTATTAGCAGTGACGTAAGGTGCTGTCAGTGGACGAAAGTTAGATGACTGTAAGGCGCAATAGGCCTTGTGTCACTCGTACACAATGCGCCGGTTTGAGCCTATGAGTAATGATTGATGTGGGGTTGGCCAGAGTAATTTTGTGTCTCCGAGTTCACATGAAAACCGACAGCTTTTTTGGTAGGCAATGAAAACATTTGGCATTGCATAGTTAGTAAGTATAGCTGTGCTCACAATAAAGTTGAAGTTGCTGTCGCGCGGATACTACAAGTAATGCCTGCTTGAAATAAAAANGTGACTAACCCTTCATCAAGTAAGGTACCATGCTTCAACTCATTCTTTTATGTGTGGCAACAGTCGATCAATGTTTATTGGTAAACTTGGATCATTCAAATGGACAGATTCGAACAGTCTTGTCGAGCATGCATGACCGAGGTTGCCTAAAGTCAAAGGTTACGTCGGCCGCCACGAGATAGAAAACATAATGCGTAGGGCCTACAGTGGCACTTTAAACCGAGAGGGTAAGTAAGTGGACTTCATCATCATAACTGATCACCAGTCTGTTTCCTTTCACAGAGCAGAATGCAGGTTTTGTTGCTCTCATCTGTTCGCCCCTGATTTGTATTTGTTTCATTGACACTGTTTTCTTCTCTGTATCAATGTCAGCTTGATACACCCTGACCTCTTGGGGAGTAATATAACCTTTCATCCACCCAACGATGAATACCTCCCCAAATGTACCTGAGCAGATATCAGTACAATCGAACCCCTTCACCCCATGAGGTACTGACATGACCTTAGTCAGGCTGTTCTCACCCACCTGGTAGCACGAGATTGTGTCGGCTGAATGGGAGCATATGACAACCATACCTGTGATTCTACAGAATGCTAGTCGACATCCGTGAGCGGTTTTGATATCCTGGAGTACCTTACCCTCACTGTCGATCAAAACAACGTGTTGATGCGGGAGCTCCCCATATGAAACCAAGAAGTTTCCATGACAAACACCCTCAACCGACCGCAACCGTTTTATCGCCTCATCTGAGAGCTTCACATCGATTTTCCTCTTCGTACCTCTGACGACATCCATGACGGTAAGGATCGGTGAGCGCGTTCTCAGGACAACTAGATGATCTTGTCCTGATGCAGCGATGCAAGGTTCACATCGATTTTCCGTTTCGTACCTCTGACGACATCCATGACGGTAAGGATCGGTGAGCGCGTTCTCAGGACAACTAGATGATCTTGTCCTAATGCAGCGATGCAAGGTAAGATGGCTTTCTCTTGTATTATAGGTCTAACATTAGCGGCCAGGGAGGGTAACTTCCACAGGAACACCTTGAAATATCCATCTACCCAGAAATATGCTACAGCTATGCGATCTTTTGACATGAATGCGACATTGATCACTTCAGTCCCTTCAGGAACCTCTAATAGGTTGGACGACAGTGAAGCGGATGAGAATCGTCCCGCAGAAGCGACATATTCTTCGCTCAAGTCATCAGTTGTTTTCATCCTCTCCCTAAACTGCCCCACCCAGTCTTTTTTAGAAGCATCTGCAATCTCCATCATTCTGGTGTACGTGCGCGTTATATTTTCACTGAGGTCTGCTTTGAGCAACTTCTCAGATAATAACAGTGCATCGCGTTTGGTGGATGTGGCTTGAATATCCTCCTGCATGACTGTGACATCTTTGATTATATTCTGGATCATTTTCGTGTCTGTTTCCCAATCCTCGTCGAGTCTGTGAAGGAATGTCAGCTGTATTTCTTGTAACTTCTTCTTCCGGCCCTTGTGTTCCACCTTTTCCCGTTCCATCAGCTCCCACTGGGATCGGTGGTACTCGGCCTTCTCTGAACATTTGAGGATGTTCTCGTCAACCTTGTTTTCACCGGTGCTAAAATTTACGGCGGTGTCTTTCTTCCTCTCTTCCCATATCTTTTTTCTTTCCTCCAGCACTTCCCTCAACTCAGTGTCCAGCTTCTTCAGTGGACGGGTTGCCGCTTGTACCTTTTTAAGCTCTTCTTTTAATTTGATTTTCTTCATTTTGAGCCCATCCTTGTAGTCAATCACATGATGACGTTGTTTGTCGGCATGTTCATAAAGGCAGACGACACATATTGGCAGGTCACAGTTTGTGCAGAACTGATCCAGGGGTTGACCGTGAAGTCCACACAATGAAAAGATATGGTGACTTTTGCCCCTTGGATGGTCCTTATGTTTCCGTCCACAGTCATCACATAAACGGATGACGTCACACTGCGGACAACAAAGGGAGGCCTCAACATTCTTAATTGTGTCGGTGCAGTAGGAACATTTGTTCTGTTTCTTCTGACTTAACCCTTTCCTCACATCGTAGTATTTCTCAATGATATTCGCGAGAGTAAAGTTTGTTGTGAATCCGTCCACTCCATTTGACGGGACCCGGCATGTTTCTCTACAAACAGGGCACAGGAACTCACCACGTGTTGCTGCCGTTTGTATATGACGCCGCAGGCAGTTTTTACAGAACGAGTGGTTGCAGCTTCCAACTACTTTCGGTTCCTCATAAGTATCGGTACATATGGGACATTCAAATTCTTTGAGGAGACCGCCTTCAGCAGACGCCATGTTGTCTGTAAATATAGCGCAAGAAAATCAGCAAATTACGCCTCATCACACACTTGCTTCTTACCAGGAGCATACATGTAGAAGGACAAGAGCCTGACATGATGCAAAGTATTTTATCTCTCTTTGCTTTCATCAGTTGCAGAGACAGCACTGAATGAAAAAATGTCACGTCCAGGCCGTGGACTCGCCCATGCAGTTTCCTTTTTGTCCCGCGGCCGCGGATCCATGGGGGGGGGGTCACCCGGCGCACCCCTTTCGGCCAAAATATGTAAAATTGACCATGGATCCACCCCTGTCCCGATTAACAAAATGGCGGCCCGCCAAATATGCCACACCGATGGCAGACGACGCCATTAAAAACGTCCTATGTTCACCAAAGGGATATTAGATTTAACAGTTATTACATGTAAAGTTGCGTTTGATATTTCTGGATTGGTAGGAATGACCACTCACCTTGTCACCTTGTAGCTTACAGTTGAAGCATTCTACCTCTGGCCTTTGAATCCCAGTTGCGTCAGTTCTCAATCTTTTGGAAACATCCTGCTGTGGCAGTCACCACATCCTGCCATCAACAACACATTCCTTGGTTTACCAAATTCGTCGGGGTTGGTTGGTTTTGACGCATTTGGTCACGAGTTGAACATTGTCTGCTGTGATATACACAAATAAAGTCAGAAATGGGTTAGGGAAGAATATTACACACCTGTATTACAGATGGTTTAGTAATGAAGCAGGTAGGCCTATATTTGAGGAACCTCCTCAGGAACAGGTGGACAATGTTGAAAACGAAATATTTGCCCATGAACAACCTATAATTGAGGAATTACAGTAGTTTGCTTTCGTCTTTGTTTCTGCAAACATATTTTGGTTTACAGACTTAAGGGGCCACTAGAGGCCCCTCCCAATATAGGCATTTTGATATGGCATTTCTAACAAGATGGTATAGGGATCTAACTGATATAATACATTGCAAGTAAAATTAACTTTCTTTGGACCTAAATCAGTTCCAATGGCAATAAGAGGCGAATATTGCTGAAAAATGGAGCTCACGACTTGTCTCTCCTTCTTGGGTAAAATAACACACAGTTTCCGAGAAATAACTGAGTCTATCATGTAGCAAGCAGTATATACATGTAAGCGTCATGTCTCCGATATCTCTTGGTCGACTCCTATAGCCTAGGCATTTTCATATGGCCTTTCTACCAAATATATGGTGCGATGATCTAACTGTGACATACATTGCATGTAAAATTAACTTTCTTTGGGCCCAAATCAGTTCCATTGGCAATAAGAGAATATTAGTGAAAAATGGAGCTCAAAGATTTGTCTCCTTCTTGGATAATAAAAATACATGTAACACAAAAGTTTCTGAGAAATAACTGAGTCTATCATGTAAAGTCCAAGTCAACCATCATTCAACATGGGCAAAATAACAAGTTTGAAAACCTACACAGGTCAGTGGTAAATAATCCATGTCGCAGTTACCTAATGATGTTGGGTAACTTGGTTCACTTTCCATGAGCCTTTTGTAAACCCAAGGTTGTGCTCAGTCATCTGGTAAATACTGTGGTTTGTGGCCTAATCATTGTGGTTACATATGGTGTCTGTTTCACAGGTCTGGCACTTTGCCCATGTTGAATGAAGGTTGACTTGGACTTTATATACATTTAAGCATCATGTCTCGGATTCCTTTCGATCCTATGCATCAATATAATTCTGATGTAAAGAAATAGACACCCGATATTTCCATTGGGTACGTGTCTCCATTTATGAGCCGACAGACGAATGTTTCTTTGAGGTAAGGTACTCCAGTATATGAGCAAAGGCAATGTCCGGGATAGTAATTAGGAGCTGTCAGCCACTTGACCAATAGGAGTCACTACGGACCAAATCAATATCATCGGACCCATTCTAGCTGATCGAGCACCAATCAGGAGAACTCTATACTGCATTCTTCCCCTAGAATTTTTCTACCGTTATAAGCGCGGCTGACTGCTCCTATTGGTGTTGACAATGTCACGGTAACCTGATAAACACACTGAAGTATAGTTAAATGAGATGTTTCAACTGTCTTATGTGCCACTCTATCCATGAGGTACTAGTATCCCTTAGTATCCCTTCCCTGGCGGCGGAATCGGGAGCCAACATGATAAGACTGGTGCACTGTCCTGCCCAACCCTAGACTGGTACCCGATCCTAACTATTTTGCATCGGGCTTTTGCATACATGTATGTTAGGACCGGGCGTGCCTACCGCCTTCGTGCCTCTGATTGGTCGGTGCTGGCGCAGGTGGTAAGTATGTGAACTATTATGTTGATAGATTTTCTATTTTTAACATGGAAAACCCTCGGCGTGATTGGTGAATTTCCTGGGTCAAAGGTCGGTCACCTTTTATCTGCATTCTGGTACGTCAGCCGTATTGAGAATTGAATAAATTTACATAATTTACATAAAATTTTCAAGTGACGTCACTGTCAGAATTCCTCCACAAATGGCGGCCACGACTGGTCCTACCATTCAAAAGCGACACCATCGGTAGGACCAGGTACTAGTCTAGCCCAACCCTTACAAAGCTAGTGGTAACACCTAAGCTAGACTGGTAATATGTCGAAATCTTAGCTGACAAAAATGGCCGCCATCCTTTTCATCACTTGAGAAGTTCAACACCCTGTCATACCTTGACTACTATACCGTCAATAAAGTAAGGTACTCATTCTTTGATGTGGTGCAACAGTCTCAGTGCCTAATATTGGTAATTAAGATCAATCAAATAGATAGATTTGAACAGTCTTGTGGAGCCTGCATAAATTAGGTTACCTAAAGGTCAAAGGTTACGTCGGCCGCCACGAGAAAACCTATAGTACGTTTGAGTCATCTGGAGCTCGATGGGCGGACCTTTGGTTGTCAGGCAGACCTTGGTATTGTTGGTGAAGTCTGGCTATTGACATGCGTTTTATTGACAGGACACTTCCAGCCAATCCCATGCCTGTGCCTGTGTTCAATTTCAATCAAGGTCTAGTTGTATGTTCAATTTCAAACCAATGTCAGCTGGTTAGAAAACAATGTGCGTTGGACCGTTTAGAGTAAACACTAAGTTCATTGTGGTCTGGGTTACTAAGGGTTTGATTGACATACGCCCATCGAGCTCCAGATGACTCAAACGTACTATAATGCATACAGTGGCGTTTTAAACCGAGAGGGTAAGTAAGTGGACTTTGTCCTCATCATAACCGATCACCAGTCTGTTTCCTTTCATAGCGATTGTGCAGAATGCAGGTTTTGTTGTTCTCATCTGTTCGCCCCTGATTTGTATTTGTTTCATTGACACTGTTTTCTTCTCTGTGTCAATCTCAGGTTGATACACCCTGACCTCTTGGGGTTTACGACCTTCCATCCACCCAACGATGAATACCTCCCCAAATATACCTGAACAGATATCATAACATTGGAACCCTTCCACCCCATGAGATACTGACATGACCTCAGTCAGGCCGTTCTCACCCACCTGGTAGCATGAGATTGTGTCGGCTCTACTGGTGCATATGACAACCATACCTGTGATTCTACAGAATGCTAATCGATATCCGTCATGGATCTTGATATGCTTGAGTACCTTACCCTCACTGTCGACCAAAACAATATGATCATCGTCTTCCACGTACGAAACCAAGAAGTTTCCATGACTAACACCCTCAACCGACCACAAATCTTCTATAACCTCCTCTGAGAGCTTCACATCGATTTCCCTCTTCGTACCTCTGACGACATCCATGACGGTAAGGATCGGTGATCGCCTTCTCAGAACAACTAGATGATCTTGTCCTAATGCAGCAATGTTTATTACGGGGACTTCGTCTTGCATTAGAACCTTAGTGACCAGGGAGGACAAGTTCCATAGCGACACCTTCCAACACCCATCTTCACCGACAGATGCAGCTATGCGATCTTTCGACATGAATGCGACACTGAGCACTATACTCCCATCAGGAACCTCTAGGTTGGAGGATAGTGAAGCGGATGAGAATCGTCCCGCAGAAGCGACATATTCTTCACACAGGTCATCATTTGTTTTCATCCTCTCCCTAAACGCCATCACCCAGTCTGTTTTGGAAGCATCTAGCTTTTTGGAAGCATCTGAAAGCTCCAGCATCCTGGTGTACGTGCGGGTTATGTTTTTACTGAGGTCTGCTTTGAGCAACTTCTCGGATAGCAGTGCTTTGCGTTTGGTGGATGTGGCTTGAATTTCCTCCTGCATGACTGTGACATCTTTGATGGAACTCTGGATCATATTCAGGTCTGTTTCCCATTCCTCGTCGAATCTATGAAGAAACGGCTGCTGTATTTCTTGTAACCTCCTCTTCCGGTCCTCGTGTTCCATCTTTTTCCGTTCCATCAGCTCCCACTGGGATCGGTAGTACTCAGCCTTCTTTGAACACTCGACGATGTTCTCGTCAACCTTTTTTTCACCGGTACTAAACTTTACGGCAGCGGTTTTCTTCCTCTCTTCCCATATCTTTTTCCTTTCCTCCAGCACTTTCCTCAGCTTATTTTCTTGTACCAACATTTTACCGGATGCAGCTCGTACATTATGAAACTCTACGTTTAATTTGTTTGTCTTCATTTCGATCCTGTCCTGGTAGTCGATCACGTGATGATGCTGTTTGTCGGCGTGTTTACCAAAGCAGACGACACATATTGGCCGGTCACACCTTGTACAGAACTGATCAAGGGGTTGACCGTGACGTCCACACAATGAAACGACATGGTGACTTTCGGTCCTTGGATGGTCCTTGTGTTTCCGGCCACAGTCATCACATAAACTGATGCCGTTACACTGCTGACAACAAAGGGAGGCCTCGACATTCTTACCATTGTCAGCGCAGTAGGAACAGTTGTTCCATTTCTTCTGATTCAAGCCTTTTCTGTATTCCTCAATGATATTCGCAAGAGTAAAGTTTGTTGTGAATCCGTCCACTCCATTCGGCGGGACCCGGCATGTTTCTCTACAAACAGGGCACAGAAACTCGCCACGTCTTGCTGCCGTTTGTATTTGACGTCGCAGGCAGTTTTTACAGAACGAGTGGTTGCAGCTTCCAACTACTTTCGGTTCCTCATACGTCCCTTGACATATGGGACATTCAAGTTCTTTGAGGAGACCGCTGTCAGCAGATGCCATTGTCTGTAAATAAAAACGGGAAAAAAATCAGTTGCCATCAAAGTTAAAATTTCTCGGGTTCATTAAAAATGTGTGTTGGCAAAAGGATGGTAAATTATGATCATAAATTGATATAAATCCTGTTTCTTGTTCGACGTAATCGTGGTGAGTTATCCCTCAGATATCTTTCTTTTTTTTTTCCTTTTCGTCCTGATTGAAGAAAATGGCATACAGACAATAGTCCGCGTCATCGAACTTTCAAGTTTTAGAAGAGGCACTCGAGACGGGATATTTTTGGATTGGTACACGCGCCTCCCAGTGAGTTGCCATGGTGGCGTACTTCTACAAGTTTCTCATTCCTTGCCGATTTCAGGCCAGGGGCCATATGCATAAAACTACTTAAGTGTAAAAATCCCAAGGGATTCCCTCAAATCATCACTTAAGGGGAAATCTAAGTTAAAAAGGGAGATGCAGAAAGGTAGGCCTACTTGGGAATAGTGAAGCTAACGTGAACGAACAAAAAGCCCCCATGCGACGAGCAAGAGAATTGCAAACGCCCTGCAAACACCTGAAACGAAGGCTCAGAACATGATATACCCCACGACGTCAGCTTGTATCAATAAAGAATGCACTCACGCACGCAAAATCCAAAGCTTTTGTCAACAGAGCCGTGGAATTCCTGAATGCAACATTTTCAACATCAGGGGTAGCGAGCATAAAAGGGGTCGTAACCCTACGTCAGGCCTAAGCCAGGCTTGGCTTAGGCCTGACGTAGGGTTACGACCCCTTTATGCTCGCTACCCCTGATGCCTCCATCATGATATGTAATCAACATATCAGACTTGATATTTTGTGCGTCACGCTTTTATATGATAACTCGGCTCCTTCAACACCTTAGCAACAATATCGATACAAGTTGTATACTGCGGCATTTGACTAACAACATAGGCCTGGTGATATCCCACCACTTCATGTCTTATTCGCAAGAAACTGCCCAGGCCTTCTCCTGTGCGACATTGGTCAGTCGATGCAGGCGGGAAACACCGGGCTTTGACATAATAATGAACTGGGGGCGGCACTTCGGCATATAGTGCATTGATGTTATAGAACCGACTCTATGTCATCACGGCTGGTTGAGGTACATCATGTAACTACTCACCTTGTAGCTTGCAGATGAAGTATTCCTGTTACGAGACAGTCAGACCAGCGCCATCATTGTATAAGTCTGGTTCAGAACAACTTCAGCCAAAGCACCCAATTCACTCCAGTGTCTATTTCACTGTCAATATTTTCAATGTCAGTTTCAACATGAGAGGCACACGCTTTTTCCATCACAACTGCTATATTGGGTTTTACAGAACTTCCATCTTTGGGAGAGTAAGAAACTTAGAAACAAAGTATGACCTGGTTTGGCACAGCAACCGCCTTCATTTACGAAGAAAATAGAGCATCTCTAAGTGGGGCCTCTTCCTGGCTTAATTGTAATAAAAACTGGCTCATTAGCTTGGTCGAAGTTGACTATTTTTTTTACTACAGGAAGGTTTTATCGCAACCTCGTCCACAGTGTTCAACGTCGCCTGGAGTCCATCCCCTGAAAACAGAGTCATTCAGACGCTCCTCCTGTCTCTTCTTTATCAGGAAGGCAACAGCCAAGTGAAATGATCTCAATCTCGGGATGGGGGGGGGGTATGTCTGCAGTCAGTCTTGACAATTGGTGAATATCATGGTCATCATACTGACCATGAGTCTGTGACCTTGAGGCCGGTGTAAAGTTTTTCAGTGTGGCCCGTGTGTCAGTGTTCCCCCTATTGTTCAGGAAACACTGGCTGATAGATCCATTGTTACTCTGTGTGTCCTCCATTGTCGAGTCGCGGCTTATTCCGTCAGACAATAGCAGGGGAACACTCGCAGATGGGGAACACTGAAAAACGTTACACCTGGTTCAAATAGTTTGAGCTACACCTACACGGACACGGCTTGCAAGAAAAGATTTCACGGGCATGAACCCTTTGTGAAGCCATTGTTCGCCGGCGTATCCGTGTACCTTGTGGCTTTATGTGAACCATGTACCTTGTGGCTCTTACGTTCATGAGACCTACCCCAGCAGTCGATTCCGATTTCGTGTTTTGTTCGAACACGAGTTAAGAAAGTCACGTGAAAGCAGCATGCTTCCATGTGAAATAATCTGATTGATGATCGACTGTGACCGTAACGAAACTTTTTCCATTACCCAACAGTTGCTAGCAAACTTTCACTGGTGTTTGAACAAAAAAATCGACGGCTGGGGTAGCTCTCATGAACGTGTGACTTTAAATATCAAACAGTCGCCAACATGAAGTAGGCTAGGGCTAAAGGGTGTTTCAGATTTTAAATCCTCATCAGAATAAGAGAACGATGGAAGAGCTATTATCGTTGAGGTCTTTTTGTAACACCCTGTAGCATGTCAGGAAACATGTAGGTAAACATGGGTTTGCCAACTTGATGATTGAACGAGAATCATTTTGCTTGAAGTAGTTATTTATTTATAAGCGAGTACAGGATAATACATCAGCTAAAAATCATATTCTTGTGTATGGTGATACATGTAGTTGGGATTTGTCTATAGTAGATGAGATGTTTCAACCGTCTTGAAGTGCCACTTTGTGCATGAGGTATCCCTAATATCCCTTCCCTGGCGGCGGAATCGGGAACCAATATGATGAGACTGGTGCCTTTTCCTACCCATTACAAAGCCAGTGGTAACACCTAGACTGATACTATAGGTGCGTTCACACTGAAATCGATTTGAAGCCGATTTCCGCAAAACGTTCTACGGAAAACGGTGCGAGTGTGACCCACCCGTTTTCACATCGATTTCAAATCGATTCAGATACGCGCCACACTCAATTCGCATTAACAATGTGCCATCTGTGAGCTCCCGTCTCAACCAAGGCAGGGCGGATCAAGATCATGTACGAAAAGAGGAAAGGATGAGATTTGTCGTGCTTCAAGGCTTTCAATTAGGTTCTGCACTGTTCTGCAGTCCTCTTGTAACCACCACGTGTTTGCAGCAATTCTTAGTACCGTAAGCACAGCAGAAGATGGCAACTGCGCCTGCGTAAAACGCATTCAGGGCGTCACACACAAATCGATACCGTTTTAACTGAACCGGTTTGGCTTAAATCGATGTGAAAACGCATCAGTGCACCGTTTTCGTTAAAAAGGTGTCAAATCGATTTAAAGGGTCTCTAGTGTGGCACATTAAAACGATTTAACCTTTTAAATCGGTTTGAAACCGTTGTAAAAGCCTAGTGTGAACGCACCTTTAGTCGAAACCTTAGCTGAAAAAAATAGCCGCCATCCTTTTCATCACTTGAGAAGCTCAACACCCTGTCACAGCGTGACTAACCCTTCATCAAGTAAGGTACCATGCGTCAACTCATTCTTTTATGTGTGGCAACAGTCTCATGCTTAATTGGTAACAAAGATCATTCAAATAGATAGAATTCGTCAACCGAGAATTAACTGGGTCTATCTGCATTTTTTACTTGACCCTACTTCCTGTGCTTATAAGGGACTAAAAGCACAGGGAATTTGGGTAAAGCAAAAAATGCAGTTAGACCCTGTTAATTCTCGGTTGACGAGATTTGAACACTCTTGTCGAGCAGCATAAACGGCGTTGCCTAAACATGAAAGTTACGTCGGCCGCCACGAGATAGAAAATCTAATTTAAACCAAGAGGGTAAGTAAGTGGACTTCGTCATCATAACCGATCACCAGTCTGTTTCCTTTCACAGTGCAAGATGGACGCAGTGTTGTTCTCATCTGTTCGCCCCTGATTTCTATTTGTTTCATTGACACTGTTTTCTTCTCTGTGTCAATGTCAGGTTGATACACCCTGACCTCTACATCACCTTTCATCCACCCAACGATGAATACCTCCCCAAATATACCTGAACAGATATCAACACATTGGAACCCCTCCACCCCATGAGATACTGACATGACGTTAGTCAGGCTGTTTTCACCCACCTGGTAGCATGAGATTGTGTCGGCTCTATCGGTACATATGACAACCATACCTGTGATTCTACAGAATGCTAATCGATATCCGTCATCGGTCTCGATATCCTGGAGTACCTTACCTTCACTGTCGACAAAAACAACAGAAGAGGGGGATGGCATTCCGTACGAAACCAAGAAGTTTCCATGACTAACACACTCAACCGACAACAACTGTTTTATCGCCTCATCTGAGAGCTTCACATCGATTTCCCTCTTCGTACCTCTGACGACATCCATGACGGTAAGGATCGGTGATCGCCATCTCAGGACAACTAGATGATCTTGTCCTAATGCAGCAATGTTTATTACGGGGACTTCGTCTTGCATTAGAACCTTAGTGACCAGGGAGGACAAGTTCCATAGCCACACCTTCCAACACAGTGACTCATCTTCACCGACAGATACAGCTATGCGATCCTTTGACATGAATGCGACACTGTAGACTACACTCCCTTCAGGAAGCTCTAGGTTGGACAATAGTGAAGCGGATGAGAATCGTCCCGCAGAAGCGACATATTCTTCACACAAGTCATCATTTGTTTTCATTCTCTCCCGAAACGGCGTCACCCGGTCTTTTTTGGAAGCATCTGAAAGCTCCATCATCCTGGTGTAAGTGCGCGTGATATCATCACTGAGGTCTGCTTTCAGCAACTTCTCAGAGAGCAGTGCATCGCGATTGGTGGATGTGGCTTCAATTTCATCCTGCATGACCGTGACATCTACGATGCAATTGCGGATCATTTCCGCCCGTTGTTGCCCTTCCTGGTAGACACTGTGAAGGAATGGCTGTTGTATTTCTTGTACCTTCTTCTTTCGACCCTCGTGTTCCCCTATTTTCCCTTCCAACTGTTCCAACTCCGATCGCAGTTTTTCGGCCCTCTCTCGACATTGGCGGATGTTTATTTCAACCTTGTTTTCACCAATACTAATCTTCACGGCAGCGTTTTTCTCCCTTTCCTCCAATGTCGCTTGGCTCTCCTTTAGCACTTTCCTCAGCTCACTGTCCTGCTCCTTCAGTGGACGGCTTGCTGCTTTTACCTTTCTAAATTCTTGTTCTAATTTTGCTTTCTTCATTTTCAGTTCCTCCTTGTAGTCAGTTACCTTGTGATGTTGTTTTTCAGCGTGTTTACCACAGCATATAACACAAATTGGACGATCACAGTCTCTACAGAACTGATTCAGTGGTTTACCGTGAAGTCCACACAACGAAATGACATCGTGACTTTTGCCCCTTGGATGGTCCTTGTGTTTCCGGCCACAGTCATCACATAAACTGATACCATCACACTGCGGACAAATAAGGGAGGCCTCAACATTCTGACCTACGTCGGTGCAGTAGGAACATTTGTTCCATTTCATCTGACTTAACCCTTTCCTAACGTCGTTGTATTTCTCAATGATATTCGCAAGAGTAAAGTTTGTTGTGAATCCGTCCACTCCATTTTGCGGGACGCTGCATGTTTGTCTACAAACAGGACACGGGAACTCACCACCTCTTGCTGCCGTTTGTATATAAGTCCGCAGGCAGTCTTTACAAAATGAGTGGTTGCAGCTTCCAACTACTTTCGGTTCCTCATAGGTCTCCTGACAAATGGGACATTCAAGTTCTCTGAGGAGATGACTGTCAGCAGACGCCATGTTGTCTGTAAATAAAAAAGAAGACATAAAAACAATGAATTGTGAACTCGTAGACTGTTCTAAGAGATCCTATCCCACGTAACGGAACCAAAATCGGCAAACACGTCATGAGGAGCAAAAGAAACCAGGGCCCAAATCCATAAAACCTTGCTAGCTTTATAGTTGGTTGCTAGTTGTGTACATCGGCCTGTACAAACTGGGCACTTTAGCAGGCAACTAAGCCTAGCACGGTTTTATGGATTTGGGCCCTGGAGATCTTTTCTGACAAAAATAAAAAACATTTCTTATGTGAGTTGATAAAATCTTAATGAACTAAAAGTTCGTTCTGAAGTCCAAGTCAGCCTTCATTCAACATGGGCAAAGTGCCAGGCCTGTGAAACAGATACCATGTAACCAATGATTAGGCCACAAACCACAGTATTTTAACCAGATGACTGAGCACAACCTTGGGTTTACAAAAGGCTCATGGAAAGTGAACCAAGTTACCCACAACATCATTAGGTAACTGCGACATGGATTATTTACCACTGACTTGTGTAGGTTTTCAAACTTGCTATTTTGCCCATGTTGAATGAAGGTTGACTTGGACTTTAGCAACAGCTTAATCATGAACCACAGTGAACGTAATAGGAGCTGTCAGCGAGTTGACCAATAGGTGTCACTACGGCCCAATTCAATGCATATAGCGGACCCAGTCATTATTGATGGATCAGCAATCACGTAGATTTTCCTGTACATTGGTCCGCTAGAACTTTGCTGCCGTCTGGTGGCAATATGCGTGGCTGACTGCTCCTATTCATACCATGCAGGGGCATAGAAGGACAAGAGCCTATCTTGTAGGGTGTTTTATCTTCCTTTGTTCCAACAGTTGCAGAGAGACAGTGAAAAATTATCACGTCTAAGGTCGTGGTTTCCTTTTTCGTCCCGATTAACAAAATGGCGGCCAGCCATATAGCCATATAGCCATATAAAACGACGCCATTAAAAAGACTCAATGAATCTTCACCAAAGGGATATTAGATTTAACGATTTATTACAGTTACGTTTGATATTTCTGGATTGGTAGGAGTGACCACTCACCTTGTCACCTTGTAGCTTACAGATGAAGTATTCTACCTCTGGCGTTTTGAATCCCAGTTGCGTCAGTTCTCAGTCTTTAGGAAACATCATGTTGTGGTTGTCAACAGACCACTGATATCAACAAACTATTCCTTGGTTATAAACCAAATTCGTCGGGGTTGGTTGGTTTTGACGCATTTGGTCACGAGTTGAACATTGTCTGCTGTTATATGCCCAAATAAGGTCAGAAATGCGTCAGACAGGAAATATTTTCCTCTCTGTCTGCTTATTCATATCATACCACGGTTCGGTGAAGATATAGGCCCAGCTCTCGTTCGTCGTTTGTCCACAGAATTGTTGAAAAAAATGTATTCACAAATATGTATATTTGTAGAAGAATTGAACTACACTCTGTAAATTCATATCACAAAATGTACACGTATGAAAATGCAGTAATAGAGCACAAAAGGCGACACACAAAATATGATACAATAAAAGAGGTCGTTCTCCAACAATTTGCAAATTTTCGCCCCCAACCTGGGTCTTGCTCAGGCACTTTCCAGTAAGAAATGGGGAGTCTTGAGTCTTTTATGAAAATGCAGTAATTCTAAAATACATGTACATTGTACATGTATGTTACATGTACATGTACAGTTGGTTTAGTAATGAAGCAGAATATATTTGAGGAACCTCCTCAGGAACAGGTGGACAATGTTGAAAACGAAAGATTTGCCGATGAACAACCAATAATTGAGGAACTACAGTAGTTTGCTTTCGTCGTTGGTTCTTCAAAGACATTTTGGTTTACAGACTTCAGGGGCCACTAGAGGCAACTCCCAATATAGGCATTTTCATATGGTCTTTCTACCAAATAGATGGTATGATGATCTAACTGTGACATACATTGCAAGTAAAATTATAAAAGAAATAGACACCCGATATTTCCATTGGGGGGGGGGGGGTTATCAGGAGTCTGTATCAGAGGGACAACTTTCTCAGGTAATCTCCAAATTGTGAGATAAAGACACGCGTATAATACAAACTTTACCCATACAATAGAAAGTTATAAATTTCAGACATGTAACTTCAGAGAAAAAGATCTATTAATACAGGAATTCTCATTAGGTGTCTCATTAGGTGACGATCTTTCCTGACTATTCACCACACTCATTGAACACACACGGACTTTCCCACAGCCATGACAGCCGTTCATCAACCTCTAGTGAACCATGTCGCCGAAAGGCTTGTTCATATGTTTGCTGCATCATCAAAACGGCTGAGAGAGAGAGAGAGAGAAGAGTAAGACGGCCAATGACACAGCCTGAAAAAGACGCCATCAGAAATGCCTGGCACATTTACCGGAATAATAAATCGCGTCCTTGCGCATGTCCGAGGAGACTTGCCTGCCCAGATATTGCGAGATATTTATGATGGCCGCACTGATGAAGCACTTCGTCGCAGAATAAGAGATTTTGTGCGGAGGAATTAATTGAGTAAAATTTTGAAACTTTCTTAATATTGCAACTTTTGTTGCAAGAGTATCGATTTTTCCCAAGCTACATCGATCCAAAACAAACATCATTTCTTAATTTGTCGCACGGGGGCGCGCAATGCATGACGGTTAGTGATGCCTGTCGGCAAGACTATTTGCCTTCCCTATGTAATAATGGGGTATCAAACGAATGGTTTCGCCCACTTTGTTGGTAATTACAGGAGCGATCGCCTGGACAGGTAATTTATTATAAGTCACCGTTTCGTCCGTTACGTAGCTGCAAGATACCTATTTAGTGCCAGTCGGGCCCGTATGCCCGTTCTAGTTGCATTCGCCCGCTAGAACTTCGCTGCCTTCATTTGGCGATTAGCCGGCTGATTGCTCCTATTGGTGTTGACAATATCAGGGTCACGTGATAAAAGACAACCTGAAACACTGTAGAGAAGAGTGCATAAACCAACGCCCAAAGGTCTTTAAGTTCGATTTGTCAGAATAACCGATCACGAGGGCGTTTCCTTTCACAGAGCATTTCGGATGCCAAGTGCTCTCTATCTCTTTCACCATCATCTGTATTTGATTTGACGGGGACCTAAATTAAGCCCTCCAAAAACCGTTCGAGCTCGGAGGGGATTATTACACCGCGTTTTTAACAGGTGTGGACAGAAAAAACCTGGGTTCGACACGGGTTTTTTATGTAGTGTAACAAGGGCTAGTATCAGGGTCACCTGATCAAGACAAACTAAAGTACTGTAGAGGGGCTTTTCTCATTGACCCACTCCAAGAGTACTTCACGGGCGATTCGTCAGAATAACCAATCACGAGGGCGTTTCCTTTCACAGAGCATTTCGGATGCCAAGTACTCTCTATCTCTTTGATCATCATTTGTATTTGATTCATTGCCACCTTTTTCTTCTCTGCGTCAATGTCAGGTTGATAAAGCCTGACCTCGCGTGCCCAGGGTTTACCACCTACCATCCACCCAACCATGAATACTTCCCCAAATGTACCTGAGCAGATATCAGTACATTTGAACCCCTTCACCCCATGAGGTACTGACATGACCTCAGTCAGGCTGTTCTCACCCACCTGGTAGCATAAGATTGTGTCGGCTCTACTGGTGCATATGACAACCATACCTGTGATTCTACAGAATGCTAATCGATATCCGTGACCGATCTCGATATCCTGGAGTACCTTACCTTCACTGTCGATCAAAACAACATGAAAGCGGTATGTCTTTCCGTATGAAACCAAGAAGTTTCCATGACTAACACCCTCAACCAACCACAAATCTCCTATCACCTCGTCTGAGAGCTTCACATCGATTTCCCTCTTCGTATCTCTGACGACATCGATGACGGTAAGGATCGGTGATCGCCTTCTCAGGACAACTAGATGATCTTGTCCTAACGGCGCAATGCAAGGTATGATGGCTTCCTCTTGCATTATAACCTCAGCGGCCGGAGAGGGTAAGTTCCATAGTAACACCTTGAAATCATCACCTACCCTGACAGATGCAGCTATGCGATCTTTTGACATGAATGTGACACTCTTCACTACACCCGTATCTTCAGGAACCTCTAGGATGGACGCTAGTGAAGCGGATGAAAATCGTCCCGCAGAAGCGACATATTCTTCACATAAGTCATCATTTGTTTTCATCCTCTCCCTAAACTGCCCCACCCAGTCCTTTTTGGAAGCATCTGAAAGCTCCATCATCCTGCTGTACGTGCGGGTGATATTTTCACTCAGGTCGGCTTTAAACATTTTCTCAGATAATAACACTTCGCGTTCTGTAGTTGTTACTTCAATTTCCTCCCGCGTTACCCTAACATATCGGATTCTATTCTGGATCGTTCTTATATCTTTTTCCCATTCCTGGTCGAGACTCTGAAGAAATGGCTGTTGTATTTCTTGTAACTTCTTCTTCCGGGCCTCGTGTTCCACCTTTTCCCGTTCCATCAGCTCCAACTGTGATCGGAGGTACTCAGCCTTCTCTGAACATTCGAGGATATTTTCGTCAACCTTTTTTTCAACGGTACTAAAATTCATTTCAGCGTTTTCCTTCCTTTCTTTCCATGTCTTTTGCGTCTCCTCCAACAGTTTGCTCAGCTCAGTGTCCTGCTTCTCCAGCGGATGGGCTGCCGCTCGTACCGTTTCAAACCCTTCTTCTAATTTGTTTTTCTTCATTTTGAGCACGTCTTTGTAGTCGACCACACGATGTTGCTGTTTGTCGGCGTGTTTACCAAAGCAGACGACACATATTGGACGATCGCAGCTTGTACAGAACTGATCAAGGGGTTGACCGTGAAGTCCACACAATGAAATGACATCGTGATTTTTTGTCCGTGGATGATGCTTATGTTTTTGGCTGCAATATTCACATAAATTGATGCCAGCACACTGTGAACAACAAAACACAGCCTTGACATTCTTACAGTAGGAACATTTGTTCCATTTTATCTGATTTAACCCTTTCCTTACATCGTTGTATTTCTCAATGATATTCGCGAGAGTAAAATTTGTTGTGAATCCGTCCACTCCATTTGACGGGACCCGGCGTGTTTGTCTACAAACAGGGCACAGGAACTCGCCATCTCTTGCTGCTTTTCGTATGCAAGTCCGTAGGCAGATTTTACATAACGAGTGGTTGCAGATTCCAACTACTTTCGGTTCCTCATACGTCTCGTGACATATGGGACATTCAAGTTCTTTGAGGAGACCGTTGTCAGCAGACGCCATGTTGTCTGTAAATCGGAAATGTGAAATTGATAGTGGAATAAAACCAGGTTTTATGCCTCCAAGAAAATACCAATGATCAGCGGCCGAAATCCCTTGTGCAACCGTTGCTCCATCCACCTGGGTTGGGGTGTTCACCGTAATTCTATGGGCCTTTTTACACGGTGCTGGTTCGAGGAAACTACCTCCACCCTCCTCGGGCGGGTTCGGTTCAGGATGGATTGATCGCTTTTACACGGTGCGGGTTACCGAACCCGCCTCGATCTAGTTCGAGGTCGGTTCGTTCAAATGCATGCCACTAGATGGCGTGTATTAACATTTACAGTCATCATCGTAACTAAAAAATATCCCGGAAATAAGAACTAAAAATCGATAAACTATGCTTCTAACAGCATGAGCAGTGCCTGAGAGATCACGCGCGGGATTTCTTCACAGGTAACTTACAGCAAGTACGCGAGTGATGTCACTCTGGGAGCGTGCTCAATCCCGCACGAGGGCGGCCCGCCCTCGGGTGGATGTCGGTTCGCTTTTACACGAGAGAATAACTGGCCTGCACTTACCTCCACCTAACTCCACCTTCCCGAGACTCACGCGGCGAACTGAACTGCCCGAGGAAGGTGGAGGTCAGTTGTTTCGCTTTTACACGGGGGAAAAATAAGCGAACCCTCCGATCTAGTCTCGATACGGAACGCACCGTCACCGTGTAAAAAGGCCGTGTCTCAAGCGCGCATGACAGCGTCGTCTATCGGAACGTGATTCGCGGACGGTTAGCCTACAATACGACATTACCAATGCGTCATTACCTACAATTAGCTGATGGTGCAATCTGTGGTCTCATCACTTAAGTGAAGATCGATCATAATTTCGGCCAGGTCGATCGTCTTATGCTGATATCTCAAAGTGGCTCTATTCTTTTTCTGTCTTATGAAATGAAAAATCTGTGACAGTGAGGCGAACACGCTGGGGCAAGAAACGTAACAGCCGCTTTGAACATCTACACTGTCCAATGCGGTCCAATGTGGATTTAAAATGGTCCCGAATCCACATTGAACCATATACATGTACGACCACATTCAAATCTCGTCTAAACGCAAATGAGACCCGATGCTGGTCGATCAGATCCAATCGGATTGAATCTGAATGTGTTTTTTGGCTTGTCGTCTAAACGGCCCTAATGTATTCCTTTACAACTAGGCATTTCTTCAGATAGGGTTGCAGAGGGGGTTGCAAAACACCCAAAAACAGTTACTGTATTGTCTGATATTTTTCCGTCAGGGCCAAAGCCACGTCATTACCGGGAACACGTCATGCACGTTGGTCGGTGCAAGCTTTGCCGTGATTGGTTGCTATTTTTGGGAACACGGAATGTGGTTTGCTTGCGTGAAAGTCAAGGGAGGAGAAGCCGAGTCTTTACCTGAACTCAGTGAAGATGTACAATGTCATGGAGACCCCCGTGTGTAATTTGAGACACCCAATTGAGGGTATTTTCTCGGATTTTCAACTGTCTACCCTGAGAGTCCATCCTGAGAGAGAGACAGTTTTCCTAAACGGAATTTCTTTTATAACCCCCTGTAGTACGTCATGCTTCCTGCCGGCAGAACATCACTTTTTCTTACCTGCATGGAGTTTGGGAAAAGAACAGCGTCAACGAGAATCATTTCGTTTTTCAAGCAATTTTTATTTATAAGTTTCTAATGCAATAAATGATACACCATGGGTAAAAATCTATTCTTCTCTATAATAATAGGGAGGTTTAGAAACCAAACGATAAACGTAAACGTTAACGACAACGTTGTTTTTGTACCGAAAAACCAATATACATGTAAAACCTGGTTAATGTGTGGTATGAAAAATAACGTCGTCGTAAAGTTTACGTTTATCGTTTGATTTCTCAACCTCCCTAATATTACATGTACACGTACATGTACGTACATGTACATGTATGTGTACATTTCAATCATTCATATTGATCATGGATGATATCCGATCGAAGAAGGTCAATTACCTGGACTTCTGTTTTCATGAATATCAAACTGATAACCTGGTGACGACCAGACACAATTTTCCTCCTCGAGTCTAATGACTGAGAACGCCCCCTGTATGCCAGAGCCAGCATTGTTGTTTGGCGGACACTAACAAACAGAGACATGTTTACCAGTGCCTCCCAAACACCCGACCGACACCCGATAAACGTCCCCTGTATGCCAGAGCCAGCACTGTTTGGCGGAACCCTTACAAAGCCAGTAGTAACACCTAAGCTAGACTGATACTATGTCGAAATGGCCGCCATCATTTTCATCACTTGAGAAGTTCAACGCACTGTCATGTGTGACTAACCCTTCGTCAAGTAAGGTACCGTGCTTCAACTCATTCTTTTATGTGTGGCAACAGTCTGAATTGGTAACTTAGGTCATTCAAATAGATAGATTTGACCAGTCTTGTCGAGCCTGCATCAACTAGGTTACCTAAAGGTCAAAGGTTACGTCGGCCGCCACGAGAAAACATAATGTATACAGTTGCGTTTTAAACCGAGAGGGTAAGTAGGAGGACTTTGTTATCATAATTCATCACAAGTTGGTTTCCTTTCACAGAGCAAGACGGAGCCCAAATGGACCTCATCTGTTCGCCACCGATTTGTACCTGTACTTGTTTCATTGACACTGTTTTCTTCTCTGTGTCAATGTCAGGTTGATACACCCTGACCTCTCGGGGTTCATCACCTTCCATCATCCCAACGATGAATACCTCCCCAAATGTACCTGAACAGATATCATAACATTGGAACCCCTCCACCCCATGAGGTACTGACATGACCTTAGTCAGGCTGTTCTCACCCACCTGGTAGCATGAGATGATCACTTTGATCAAATTGATCCGAGATTCCCAAGAATTCCATTGTTTTAGACGAGCAAACGGTCTCGAATAACTTTTTGCTCAGCAGATAGCTCCCGTGTGCGGCAGGCTTTAGACAATGTCCGGGATAGTAAATAGAAGCTGTCAGTCAGTTGACCAATAAGTGTCCCTACGGTCCAATTTAAGGCGATTCAAGCTGATTGTTCCTACTGGACAATACATCTATCAGGGTCACCGCCACCCGATAAAGACAAACTGAAGTACTGTACAGGGGCTTTCCTCATTGACCCTTTCCTAAAGGACTTTGCGGGCGATTCGTCAGAATAACCGATCACGAGGGCGTTTCCTTTCACAGAACATTTCGGATGCCAAGTGGTCTTCATCTCTTTGCCCTTGATTTGTATTTGTTTCATTCCGACTGTTTTCTTCCCTGTGTCAATGTCAGGTTGATACACCCTGACCTCTCGGGGTTCATCACCTTCCATCCAACCAACGACGAATACCTCCCCAAATGTACCTGAACAGATATCAGTACATTTGAACCCCTTCACCCCATGAGGTACCGACATGACGTGAGTCAGGCTGTTCTCACCCACCTGGTAGCATGAGATTGTGTCGGCCCTACTAGTGCATATGACGACCATACCTGTGATTCTACAGAATGCTAATCGATATCCGTGACCCGTCTCGATATCCTGGAGTACCTTACCTTCACTGTCGATCAAAACAACATGATCATGTGGGGAATCCCCATATGAAACCAAGAAGTTTCCATGTGACTTACAACCTCTACGGCCCTCAACTGTTCTATCGCCTCATCTGAGAGCTTCACATCGATTTCCCTCTTCGTACCTCTGACGACATCCATGACGGTAAGGATCGGTGATCGCCTTCTCAGGACAACTAGATGATCTTGTCCTAATGCAGCAATGCAAGGTATGATGGCTTCCTCTTGCATTATAACCTTAGCGGTCAGCAAGTTCCATAGCAACATCTTGCAACACTCATCTTCAACGACAAGTAGTGCAGCTATGCGATCTTTTGACATGAATGCGACACTTAACACTTGACTCCCTTCAGGAACCTGTACCTTTTCATTACTCCGGCCAGATGTATCTCTGCGATCAGGGCCCTGTAGGCTGAACGATAGTGAAGCGGATGAGAATCGTCCCGCAGAAGCGACATATTCTTCACACAAGTCATCATTTATTTTCATCCTCTCCCTAAACGGCGTCACCCGGTCTTTCTTGGAAGCATCAGAAAGCTCAATCATCCTCGTGTAAGTGCGCGTGATATCATCACTGAGGTCTGCTTTCAGCAACTTCTCAGATAGCAGTGTTTCTCGTTTGTTGGATGTGGCTTCAATTTCATCCAGCATGACTGTGACATCTTCGATACAATTGCGCATCATTTCCGCCCGTTGTTGCCCTTCCTGTTTGATACTGTGAAGAAATGGCTGTTGTATTTCTTCTACCTTCTTCTTTCGACCCTTGTGTTCCCCGATTTTCCCTTCCAACTGTTCCAACTCCGATCGCAGTTTTTCGGCCCTCTCTTCACATTCGAGGATGTCTTTTTCAACCTTTTTTTCTCCAGTACTAATCTTCACGACAGCGTTTTTCTCCCTTTCCTCCAATGTCGCTTGGCTCTTCTCTAGCACTTTCCTCAGCTCAGTGTCCTGCTCCTTCAGTGGATGGCTTGCTGCTTTTACCTTTCTAAATTCTTCTGCTAATGTTGCTTTCTTCATTTTCAGTTCCTCCTTGTAGTCAGTTACCTTGTGATGTTGTTTTTCGGCGTGTTTACCACAGCATATAACACATATTGGACGATCACAATCTGTGCAGAACTGATTCAGTGGTTTACCGTGAAGTCCACACAACGAAATGACATCGTGACTTTCGCCCCTTGGATGGTCCTTGTGTTTCCGGCCACAGTCATCACATAAACTGATACCGTCACACTGCGGACAACAGAGGGACGCTTCGACATTCTTACCTTCGTCGGTGCAGTAGGAACATTTGTTCCATTTCACCTGACTTAACCCTTTCCTTACATCGTTATATTTCTCAATGATATTTGCAAGAGTAAAGTTCGTTGTGAATCCGTCCACTCCATTCGGCGGGACCCGGCATGTTTGTCTACAACCAGGGCACGGGAAGTCACCACCTCTTGCTGCCGTTTGTATATAAGTCCGCAGGCAGTTTTTACAAAACGAGTGGTTGCAGCTTCCAACTACTTTTGGTTCCTCATAGGTCTCGGTACATATGGGACATTCAAATTCTTTGAGGAGAATACTGTCGGCAGATGCCATGTTGTCTGTAAATAGGAGATGTGAAATTGTTAGTTGCTATTTGGTTTATTGCTCGGCACATGGACAAAAAATGAGCCCATACCTTGACTTGTCCCCTATCTTTACGTTTCATCAGTTGAAAAGATTTCAGGCGGGTGTCTCTGACGCCCGATGCAACAGATAGCGTTAGTTTGGAACAACCCGGGACAACTCGGGACTTCAGGAACGGTTTTTGAACATGCCAAATATACATGCAGGGTGTCCGACAAGAAGATTCGTGGCGAGGATGTGTCGTTGGCCAAGGGGTTGGGCAATTCCTTATGCCTTTGCGTATACATGTACAACACCATCATATTGTGTTTTTAACCAGGATGTCAATCAGATTATGACTTTTGTTTGAAGTCAAGCACGATCGGAATTCAGGATATGAGGAGTCGTGCTCAGGTGCTTGTTTCGAGAGAGACCTACCTATTGATGAGTGAGGAGACGTCGTTGTACACAACATGCAACTGTGTACATACATTACGTACAACAGGCAAGCAGAAAACAAAGTCTAAAAACATACGTGTCTATCGGTGCTTTTTTTTCACGAAACTATGTCATCCAGGCACGGATCCAGGGTTGACAGAAAGGGGGGCGTAGCTCGATGGAGGCGTCGGACAACGAAAGCGGGAAGCCCAAACGGGGGGTCTGGGGAAAAATTTGACAATTTAAGTGCTTTTAGATGCTTTTTCCTGGCATCTGAGAGCAAAATACTGGAATTTTTTATGTGATTGAATTTTTCTTGCTAAAAAAATCATTGCTCTGCCGAAAATAGGGGGGGGGGCGTACGTCCCTTCCGCCCCCCTCTGGATCCGTGCCTGTCATCCTTATTTCGTTTTGAATGAAGAATTTAGAATTGAGATCAAATGTTCATAAAGGGTACACTTGTGATGATTTACATTGAAGCTTGCTTTTTTCAGCAGCAACATTTTCTTCGCCGATTGAGAGGAAGCAAAAAGCAATGCCTACCTGTTCCGTTTATCGCTGATCTTAAATTTTTAGTTTCACCCGACTTTAAGAATACCAATGATCAACGGACGAAATCCCTTGTGCAAGTCGTTGCTCCACCTGGGTTGGGGTGTTTATATGCACGCGCATGCGTAGTTCTATATGCCAGTGTCGTCTATCGGAACGTGATTCGCGGAAGGTTGCCTACAATACGTCATTACCAATGCGTCATAGCTGATGGTGCAATCTGTGGTCTCATTACTTAAGTGAAGATCGATCATAATTTCGGCCAGGCCGATCGTCTTTGCTGATATCTCAAAGTGGCTCTATTCTTTTTCTGTCATATGAAATAAAAAATCTATGACAGTGAGGCGAACAAGCTGGGGCAGGAAACCTAACGGCCGCTTTGAATATCTACAATGTTGGTCAGAAGATTTGAAGTGGAATAAAATGGTCAGTAGTTGGCTCTTGAATGGTCAATACGTACATGTATTGTCCCAGTTAGGAATGACATATAAAGCCAATCTCCAGTTGAGCGGTCCTGGGCTGTGAGTTACATCAGCCAAGTTAGGCCAGATCATCAAATTCGCCGGACACACTGCGACGAAACAGACTGCCACGGCTGTGTCGAAAATAGCTGAACTCTTCTTGCGCGCGTTTGCGCTCAGAATCAAGCGAGGTTCATTGGCGTACGGATCTTGTCCGTTTCCTGTCCGTTTGCCCCTTAAAAGTAGGTTTAATATCATCTGGACCCTGATGGGCGTACCGGTAGGCCTAATAACCGAACACAGGTGTCCTGTCAATAAAACGCATTTCACTAACCAGACTTCACCAACAATACCAAGGTGTGCCTGACAACCAAAGGGGTCCTCCCATCGGGGTTTAGGTGAAGAAGTCCATTTGATCGATTTCGTACGGACCTAATCGGACAAAATCCGTGTGCCAAAGAACCCCCGCTTGTCAGCAGGCGTTATGACGTTTGGGTAGAACGATTTTTGCTGTGGGTTGTGATGAGTTAAGAGTTATGGTTGGGTAGTTTTTGTTGTGATGAGGTACATGTAAAGGCGGTGACAGACTGGCGCGTAAGCAACGCGTCTGAAAGCGTTCAACCAATCAGGGAAGCGGTAAAGCAAGGTTCATTGGCACACGGATCCGACACGAATCCGATACGTGGCCGACACGGTTGGAAAAAAATATCTGTACGGAAAACGGATGTCTGTGGACAGTTTCCGCATCGTGCATTCACTGGCGTGCGTCTTACCGTTCAGCAGGAGGACGATGCTGTTACCGCACTCTGTGCATACAGCATTGAATCATGAACAGATATTGCAGTTCTATTCACTTTATGTCATGTATAAACGAACCGACTGTAACGAAAAGGCCGTGTGACGAAACAATCAGATATCGTTCAAAACAGGGCTTCACATTGTGAACTTACTATAAACTCGCCCCATGATAATCGATATCGGCGACCATATATTTGCAATTTTTATTGCATCGTTATGGTGTGGGCGAGTAGGGTCCAGGCATAGCTGTTGGCGCGCCAAGTCCATCAATTTTTCGTTTTCTTCAGTGGAAATCGGAGGCATCTTGAGCGAACTACACACTGCCGTGTACGGAAAAAACGGACGAATCGCTACCTGTACGGATTACAGAAAATGGACCGCAGTGGAATCCGGTCTTCCGTATAAGAGTCGGACGCCAATGAACACACTAATGTTATAACCATTTGACCGATTTTTTTGCGGACCGGATACGTGTCGGACACGGACCGAATCCGTGTGCCAATGAACCTTGCTTTACACGGACCGAAACACCTACCGAATAATCTGATTGGCGAAACGCCTGCAGGACGCGCCGCGTACGCGCCAGTCTGTCACCGGCTTGAGGAAAGGGTGCGTTGTTCTTGTTAAGCCGGTGACAGACTAGCGCAACGCGGCGCGGAGCAAAGCGTTTTCTTTTGTGCTTTCAGGCACCACTGAGCACCAAGTGCAGTGGAGCGCAAAAACACAAAAGAAAACGCGTCGCGTACGCACTAGTCCTTCACCGCCTTTATGGGTTTTGATGAAGAGGTATGGGTGGGTCGTTTTTGTTGTGGGCTGTGATGAATAAAGACGTATAAGTGGGTCGTTTTTGTTATGGGTTTTGATGAATAAAGATGTATGGGTGGGTCGTTTTTGTTGTAGGCTGTGATGAATAAAGAGCTACATGTGTCACGGATGGAACAGTTTTTGTTGTGGGACCTTGTGACGAGTGAAGAAATATGACTGAATCTTTTTTGTGATGAGAATTGCCGTGAAGAACGTTGATGGTTGATTCTTACTCTTGGCTCATGATATTTCGCCTTTTGTGTTAATGGAAAATAACAACCCCGCTATCAAATTGATCGGATTCGAAAGATCAAGCGGTTTATAGATATTCACATGTCGGTGAGCACGTCGTCAAACTTGATAAAGACAATGACAACTGTCTTTTTCATAGATCCTGTTAGAACTGGTTCAGACAACAAAACACTTGAGGGCCGAGTGATAACAGTGTGCAGACATCAATATTCAAATGTGTAATACCATGTAAAAAATCAATATTGTGTCTGCCTCTTGTAATGTGATCATGATGAACTGTATGTCTCTGCTTCCGTGCTTTTGGACATACCCTAGTTCGAATCCTCAAGTACTGTATTCCTTTACAACTAGGCAGTTCTTCAGAGGGGGTTACAAAAGACTGCAAAACAATTACTGTATTGATATACATTTGTATTTGATTTTTTCGTCAGGGCCAAAGCCAGCATTCGAGAGGTTAAGAAACCACTCCGTTAACGATAACAGTAACGCTAACGCTATTTCTGACGTATATGTACATCTGCAATGTAAAAAATAACGTTAGCGTAAGTGTTACTGTTAACCGTTAAATCGCCCCAATTTAACCTCTCGATTATTGGCCCTGGTACGTACGGAGGAGGCCATCTCAAGCTACTCATGTTCCTTACTTGGATGGGGTCTTTTACTTGCCCTTGCAAAGAAACAAGGTACAAGGCAGCTTACTGTCCCATGCGACGGACGTGAACATGGTGAAAAGCTGGGAATCAAATCCCGTATGGCCCGGGCTGGATTCGAACCAGGTGTTGTATCTGCCAGTGTTTCTGTGGGTGAGTGTGTCCCCCTATTGTTTGGGAAACGCTGGCAGATAGATCGACATGTTTCTCTGTGTGTCCTCTATTGTCAAGTCGCCGCTTATTCCGTCAGACAATAGGACGGGAACACTCACAGATGGGGAACACTGGCAGATGTTACACCGGGACAATGACTGTTCCACTGGGTCTTATTGTCATGGAGATACTGTGTATAATTTGTGTCACCCAGTTGCTGGTATTTTCTGGGATTTTCAACGGTCCGTACCCTGAAAGTTCATGCCGAGAGAGAGAGTTTACCTCAACTGAATTTCTTTTGTAACCCCCCCCCCC
>NMRB01001009.1:9965-22708 GCA_002633025.1 Notospermus geniculatus | reverse complement strand
GTGCTGGTCGAGGATAGGGCATCGACCAGCACTACGCCTGGCTTAGGCCTGACGTAGAGTTACGACCCCTTTATGCTCGCTACCCCTGATGCCTCCATCATGATATGTAATCAACATATCAGACTTGATATTTTGTCCGTCACGCTTTTATATGATAACTCGGCTCCTTCAACACCTTAGCAACAGAAATATTGATACAAGTTGTATACTGCGCATTTGACTAACAACATAGGCCTAGTGATATCCCACCACTTCATGTCTTATTCGCAAGAAACTGACCAGGCCTTCTCTTGTGCGTCATTGGTCAATCGATGCAGGCGGGAAACTGGGCTCTGACATAATAATGAACTGGGGGCGGCACTTCGGCATATAGTGCATTGATGTTATAGAACCGACTCTACGTCATCACGGCTGGTTGAGGTATATGTAACTACTCACCTTGTAGCTTGCAGATGAAGTATTCCTGTTACGAGACAGTCAGACCAGCGCCATCATTGTATAAGTCTGGTCAGAACAACTTCGGCCAAAGCACTCAATTCACTCCAGTGTCTATTTCACTGTCAATATTTTCAATGTCAGTTTCAACATGAGAGGCACACGCCTTTTCCATCACAACAGCTATATTGGGTTTTACAGAACTTCCACCTTTGGGAGAGTAAGGGCCATATTCACGGGTCGCACTTTCATTAAAGTCTGACTTTTCTCAATGCTTCAAGCATAGAGAAAGTCTAACTTAAGCTGTACTTTCGGCTAAAGTGCGACCCGTGAATACGGCCCTAAGAAACTTAGAAACAAAGTATGACCTGGTTTGGCACAGCAACCACCTCGTTAACGCCCATCATTTACGAAGAAAGTAGAGCATCTCTAAGTGGGGCCTCTTCCTGGCTTAATTGTAATAAAAACTGGCTCATTAGCTTGGTCGAAGTTGACTATTTTTTTACTACAGGAAGGTTTTATCGCAACCTCGTCCACAGTGTTAAACGTCGCCTGGAGTCCATCCCCTGAAAACAGAGTCATTCAGACGCTCCTCCTATCTCTTCTTTATCAGGAATGCAACAGCCAAGTGAAATGACCTCAATCTCGGGATGGGGGGGGGGGGTATGTCTGCAGTCAGTCTTGACAAACGATGTTGACAGTTTATTTTGAGAGGTCGCAGGAGAATGAGCCAGGGATGAGGTCGAGTGATATCGGTCGTATGGAATGAGTCCACGTACTGGATGTGAAGCTTGACTCTTGGTAGTCGTAGGCCTACTACCAATCGAACTCGGCCTAGTTACCGGGAAAAAGCACAGAGGAGATTCGATGAATCATTACCTCGATAGTTTTGAGCAAATAGGTCGCAATGCAATGACATCATGGATTCAAATGACATCATGGATTCAAATCTTCATGTTACAGGAGAAATTTTGGTGAATATCATGGTCATCATACTGACCATGAGTCTGTGACCTTGAGGCCGGGTTCACATAGTTGGAGCTACACCTAAACGGACACGGCTTGCAAACAAAGGTTTCATGGGCAAGAACCCTTTGTGAAGCCATTGTTCGGCGGCATATCCATGTACCTTGTAGCTCTATGGGTGCCCGTTGTACACGGTCCATGTTTTTAGTAATAAAATTTCTGTAATAAAAATTGGTTCGTGTACAACGGGAAATTTGATGAAATTTTCTATTACAAAAAAATATTACCATAATAGGATATGTCCTATTTTTTTAGTAATAAATGAAATATTTGGACTGAAATCGAACGTGTACATCTGGGTAATATTATTTTAGTACAATTAACCCCTTATGGGTCAAACAATGTTTATGCATCCTGCACGGATATTGGTAATTTTCATCATTTTGCGGGTAGGAGAGTTATATTATCCATGCAGGCCTGTCGTAGATTGATTTTGAATTGTATTATGTAGCTGTTGCCTAAATTAGCAACCGCAATGAAGTAATCCTTGTACCGGTAGCCTGTACCATGACGTACAATTCGGCCAGGTGGAAATTCAGGAAGGTTGTGCTTGCTAAGATAACGGTTTTAGCCGCTGCACAGGCAACCATTGCGGACAGTAACCTGGACCGGTGGCATTTTCGAAAAGGCAGTTAGTAAAATTTATTACCGTGTACAACGGAGCCCATAGCAGAAAAATCGTACGAAAAGTTATCACTAAAAGTTAGTAATAAAAAATTGTATCGTGTACAACGGGCATTAAGCCTTACGTTCATGAGACCTACCCTAGCAGTCGATTCCGATTTCGTGTTTTTGTTCGAACACGAGTTAAGAAAGTCACGTGAAAAGTGGCATGCTTCCATGTGAAATAATCTGATTGATGATCGACTGTGACCGTAACGACACTTTTTCCGTTACCCAACAGTTGCTAGCAAACTTTCACTGGTGTTTGAACAAAAAAAATCGACGGCTGGGGTAGCTCTCATGAACGTGTGACCTTAAATATCAAACAGTCGCCAACCATGAAGTAGGCTAGGGCTAAAGGGTGTTTCAGATTTTAAATCCTCATCAGAATAAGAGAACGATGGAAGAGCTATTATCGTTGAGGTCTTTTTGTAACACCCTGTAGCATGTCAGGAAACATGTAGGTAAAACATGGATTTGTCAAACAAGGGCTTTATAAGAACTTGATTGAACGAGAATCATTTTGCTTGAAGTAATTATTTATTTATAAGCGGGTAATACAGGATGATACATCAGCTAAAAATTATATTCTTGTGTGTGATGATATTTGGGATTTGTAATGTAATGTAATATTTATTTGAAAGAGAAGCTGATATATACATGAAAAGGGCCAACGCCGAAGCATTACTGGCCCTTGAAAACAAGTAGCAATAGTTACAGGCGGGAGGTATAACATAACAGATGTGCAAAGAAACAAAATGTACATGAGTGTAAACAAAGAGCAGATAGCAAGAGAGAAGCAGATGTAATGATAAATCACGGGTCATGGCAGCAACCCGACAGTTGATGTAATACTGATGTTAAATATAATTGACTGACAGAGCAGGAATCGGGGATTGATCGGGAGAAAAAAGGGAATTTAAAGTTGGTTTAATTTAGTACAGCAGTCTTGACAAGGTGAAGGAAGTTGGCGGTTAATGATGTAATTTTAATATTTATTAGTGATGAGAGAAATGAACTCCCGTATAAAAGTATATGGCCACGTTCATGTTGGTTAGACGCAAAGAATGCATTGTAATTAAATAATGGGATGGATTGTAATTCCTGAAAAAGAGAATCTCTTGCAACAGCCACAAGTGGACAATGAAAAAGCACATGCATGGTCGTCTGTGATCTAAAACCACACGGACAGAGTGGGTCCGGGACATTAACAAAGTTATGAGTAAAAAAATGACTGCGAAATAGGAGGTTACATCTTGCCTGGTTCAGTACTTCTTCATGTTTCCGTGGTAAGTTTAGTTTGGTGCTGGCAACATTGTTTTTCACACCTCTAATATGGATTCGTAATTTATACTTGAAAGAATTTTTAGAAAATGATTGAGTGATATTATTAGGGAGTGAATCCCATAGTTTTATAGATCTGGGAATGGTAGAATTCAGCAAGGCATGTGACATTCTAGCCGGCAGTCGATAAGTCCTTGGTTGGCGAAGACGTAGATCCGGTGCTTGATTTCTGTACACATTGTATAGTTGAGATCAAAAATAGATAAGCGAGCTTATCTATTTTTGTTGAGATATATAAGATGGTACAAGGTTATTCTCGTTGTCATACATAAGAGATAAAAGTTTTCCTTTTTACGGTCGCTAAGAGTCATCCAGTTGAGGCATTTTAAAACTTTAGAAGAATTAGACCCATGTAAACACCCGCTAACAATAGTAGTTGGAATTTGTCTATAGTAGATGAGATGTTTCAACCGTCTTGAAGTGCCACTCTGTGCATGAGGTATCCCTAATATCCCTTCCCTGGCGGCGGAATCGGGAACCAATATGATAAGACTGGTGTCTTTTCCTACCCATTACAAAGCCAGTAGTAACACCTAAGCTAGACTGATATAATGTCGAAACCTTAGCTGACAAAAATGGCCGCCATCCTTTTCATCACTTGAGAAGTTCAACAACACCCTGTCACAGCGTGACTAACCCTTCATCAAGTAAGGTACCATGCGTCAACTCATTCTTTTATGTGTGGCAACAGTCTCAATGTTTGATTGGTCACTTAGATCAATCAAATACACTAACTCAAAAAAAGTTAAGGACCACTTGTTATTTTGTGCACAACTTTTTTATATGACAGTTTACAGCTGAAAATGGTATGATATAACTGTCTTCAATGACCTCAAACACACTGTGATGAATCGCATATGTGGTAGGTTTCAGTTTGCATAACGTGTTCTGAAGCAATGCCTGAAACAGAATTATGAGTTGTGAGAAAAGTGGTCCTTAACTTTTTTTGTAGATAGATTGGAACAGTCTTGTCGAGCAGTAAAACGAGGTTGCCTAAAGGTCAAAGGTTACGTCGGCCGCCACGAGATAGAAAACATAATGCATAACATTGGCGCCTTAAACCGAGAGGGTGAGTAAGTAGACTTGGTCATCATTGCCCATCACGAGTCTGTTTCCTTTCACAGCACAAGATGGGAGGAATGTAGCTCTCACCTGTTCGCGCCTGATTTGTATTTGTTTCATTGACACTGTTTTCTTCTCTGTGTCAATGTCAGGTTGATACACCCTGACCTCTCGGGGTTCATCACCTTCCATCCACCCAACGACGAATACCTCTCCAAATGTACCTGAACAGATATCAGTACATTTGAACCCCTCCACCCCATAAGGTACTGACATGAACTCAGTCAGGCTGTTCTCACCCACCTGGTAGCATGAGATTGTGTCGGCTCTAGGGAAGCATATGACAACCGTACCTGTGATTCTACAGAATGTTAATCGACATCCGTCAACGATCGCGATATCCTGGAGTACCTTACCTTCACTGTCGATCAAAACAACAGAAGAGGGGGATTCCATTCCGTATGAAACCAAGAAGTTTCCATGACTAACACACTCAACCGACAACAACTCTTCTATCGCCTCATCTGAGAGCTTCACATCGATTTCCCTCTTCGTACCTCTGACGACATCCATGACGGTAAGGATCGGCGATCGCCACCTCAGGACAACTAGATGATCTTGTCCTAATGCAGCAATGTAAGGCATGACGGCTTCCTCTTGCATTATAACCTTAGCGGCCGGAGAGGGCAAGTTCCATAGCAACATCTTGCAACACTCATCTTCAACGACAAGTAGTGCAGCTATGCGATCTTTTGACATGAATGCGACACTTAACACTTGACTCCCTTCAGGAACCTGTACCTTTTCACTACTCCGGCCAGATGTATCTCTGCGATCAGGGCCCTCTAGGCTGAACGATAGTGAAGCGTATGAGAATCGTCCCGCAGAAGCGACATATTCTTCACACAAGTCATCATTTGTTTTCATTCTCTCCCGAAACAGCCTCACCCGGTCTTTTTTGGAAGCATCTGAAAGCTCCATCATCCTCGTGTAAGTGTGCGTGATATCATCACTGAGGTCTGCTTTCAGCAACTTCTCAGAGAGCAGTGCATCACGTTTGGTGGATGTGGCTTCAATATCATCCTGCATGACCGTGACATCTTCGATAAAATTGCGGATCATTTCCGCCCTTTTTTGCCCTTCCTGGTCGACACTGTGAAGGAATGTCTGTTGTATTTCTCGTAACTTCTTCTTTCGACCCTTGTGTTTCCCGATTTTCCCTTCCAACTGTTCCAACTCCGATCGCAGTTTTTCGGCCCTCTCTTCACATTCGAGGATGTCTTTTTCAACCTCTTTTTCTCCAGTACTAATCTTCAGCGCAGCGTTTTTCTTCCTTTCCTCCAATGTCGCTTGGCTCTCCTCTAGCACTTCCCTCAGCTCAGTGTCGTGCTCCTTCAGTGTACGGCTTGCTGCTTTTACCTTTCTAAATTCTTTTTCTAATTTGGATTTCTTCATATCCAGCTCCTCCTTGTAGTCAGTTACCTCGTGATGTTGTTTTTCAGCGTGTTTACCACAGCATATAACACATATTGGACGATCACAATCTCTACAGAACTGATTCAGCGGTTTACCGTGTAGTAAACACAACGAAATGACATCGTGACTTTTGCCCCTTTCATGGTCCTTGTGTTTCCGGCCACAGTCATCACATAAACTGATACCATCACACTGCGGACAAATAAGGGAGGCCTCAACATTCTGACCTACGTCGGTGCAGTAGGAACATTTGTTCCATTTCATCTGACTTAACCCTTTCCTAACGTCGTTGTATTTCTCAATGATATTCGCAAGAGTAAAGTTTGTTGTGAATCCGTCCACTCCATTTGGCGGGACGCGGCATGTTTGTCTACAAACCGGGCACGGGAACTCCCCACCTCTTGCTGCCGTTTGTATATAAGTCCGCAGGCAGTCTTTACAAAATGAGTGGTTGCAGCTTCCAACTACTTTCGGTTCCTCATAGGTCTCCTGACAAATGGGACATTCAAGTTCTTTGAGGAGATGACTGTCAGCAGACGCCATGTTGTCTGTAAATAAAAACGAAGACATAAAAACAATAAATTGTGAACTCGTAGACTGTTCTAAGAGATCCCATCCCACGTAACGGAACCTAAATCGGCAAACACGTCATGAGGAGCAAAAGAAACCAGGAGATCTTTTCTGACAAAAACATTTCTTATGTACAGTTGATAAAATCTTAATGAACTAAGTTCGTTCTAGCAACAGCTTAATCATGAACCACAGTGAACGTAATTCATACCATGCAGGAGCATAAAGACAAGAGCCTATCTTGTAGGGTATTTTATCTTCCTTTTTGTTTCAACAGTTGCAGAGACAGTACTGGCACTTAATAAAGTAAAACATATCACGTCTAAGGTCGTGGTTTCCTTTTTCGTCCCGATTAACCATCTTGTCCAAACAAGGCTATCGACTCCGTATGAACTCCGTCTTTAGCCTTGTCCGAATCGTGTCATCTTTTCCGTTAATGCATAAATTATTAATGAACCTGACCCCTACTTGACCCCGCCTCCGAGCCAATCAGAACTTGCGAAACAAATCACCGTTGGACACTTTCTTTGCTCTTCACGCTTGAATTTGTAACACGGATTTTGATTGGCGCGTCGATTTTCCTTCGCGCCCCGATGATTGGCTGAGGCTTTCACCACCTCAGAAACGGGAAATGTGGTGGATTCGAACCAGGCTAGATGGCCGTCAGGCCAGATAGACTGGTGAGAACCAGATGCGATTAACAAAATGGCGGCCAGCCAAATATGCCATATAAAACGACGCCATTAAAAAGACTCAATGAATGTTCACCAAAGGGATATTAGATTTAACAGTTATTAAAGTTGCGTTGGATATTTCTGGATTGGTAGGAGTGACCACTCACCTTGTCACCTTGTAGCTTACAGATGAAGCATTCTACCTCTGGAGTTTGAATCCCAGTTGCGTCAGTTCTCAATCTTTTGGAAACATCCTGTTGTGGTTGTCAACATACCACTGATATCAACAAACTATTCCTTGGTTTTCAACCAAATTCGTCGGGGTTGGTTGGCTTTGAATTGAGGCATTTGGTCACGAGTTGAACATTGTCTGCTGTTATATACCCAAATAAGGTCAGAAATGCGTCAGACAAGAAAAATATCTTCCTCTCTGTCTTCTTATTCATATCATGCCATGGCTCGGTGAAGATATAGGCCTAGCTCTCGTTCGTCGTTGTCAGCAGAATTGTTGAAAAAAATGTATTCACAAGTATAATATTTGTAGAAGAATTGAACTACATGTACACTCTGTAAATTCATATCACAAAATGTACACGTATGAAAATGCAGTAAAAGAGCACAAAAGGCGACACGCAAAATATGATACAATAAAAGAGGTCGTTCTCCAACATTTTGCAAATTTTCGACCCCAACCTGAGTCTTCCTCGGGCACTTTCCAGTAAGAAATGGCGAGTCTCGAGTCTTTTATGAAAATGCAGTAATTCTAAAGTTACATGTGCATGTATGCCAATATTGTGTGCTTGATTTTTGCTTCGATATGTGGAGGGTGGCCTCAGATTGCCGAACACACCAGTGTGGTTCCAATAATTCAGCCAGTCACGTGAAACTGGCGTGTTTCCATGTGAAATAATCTGATTGATGATCGACTGTAACCATAACATAGTCATAGTCAGCTGAGCGCCAGGCCCATGGGCCTCTAGTTCAAATCTAACTGTTGCCAACAAACTTTCTCATCTCGAGTTTGAATAACTACACGTCGACGGCTAGGGTAGCTCTCCGGGACATGTGACGTTAAAGTACGGTTAACAAATAAGGAACGACCACAGTGTTGACACACGGTTTTTTATTATTACAGATCATTTAGTAATGAAGCAGAATATATTTGAGGAACCTCCTCAGGAACAAGTGGACAACCTATAATCAAGGAATTACAGTAGTTGTGCTTTCGTCGTTGGTCCTTCAAAGACATTTTGGTTAAAACCTAGCGTCCACTAGGGCGCGGACAAGACGCGGAACGCAAATTTAGCAATTCCGCAACCTCTCCGCATATTCTTGAAAGATTCCGTTCACTGTCTTTATCATTCCTAAGCAGTTCCCGGCATTTCCGCACGTTCGGGAGAGGGCGAAATTTCCGCATCCAAATTTTGATCGAGACCAAAATTTCGACGCGGAAATGAACTTCCCGACACCTTCGGCAACTTGTCTGCATTGTCGTGCGGACATCGTCAGGACATCCCGCCTTTCTGTAACACTTCTGCAAACGCTCCTGAAAGCTTCCGCGGTGCGGGCAGCTTCGCGAAGGCAAGCAGAAGCCACGCGGACTGTTTCAGGAATGCGCGGAGCCGATGCAGATCAAAATAAGCGAGTGCGCGAAGCCGTCAAGACATTTGCGGACAAGACACGGAAAGGTCAACAGGTTGCAGTGTGGAGGAGTTTATGGCCGGTGTAACGTTTTTCAGTGTGGCCGTTTTTCCTAACTCTATGACGGCTAGCAGACATATGAGAAAAATCCAAATTCGGCGCAGAATTTATAACCTTGAATTATTTCCTCATTATTGTCCGCATATGTACCCGATTGTCCTAGTCCATGATTTTATTACTCCTGGTGTGATCCTAGATGTGTCCGCGCTGTCCTGCTACGATCAGCGGCAGTTCGTGCCCTTCACGATTGCTTCCTGGGACACTCCCAGGTATGTCTGCAGAGATTCGTAGTAATGTCCCAGGAAACGATGATTCGTACACTTTTTTTCGCGACAGACGCGGAAAGGATGCCGAAATGGCATCATTTGCTTCCGCAACCCTTCCTAATCTTGTCGGCACTCTAGTGGACGCCACCCATTACAGACTTCAGGGGCCACTAGAGGCAACTCTCAATATAGGCATTTTGATATGGTCTTTCTACCAAATAGATGGCATCAGGATCTAACTGTGACATACATTGCAAATAAAATTATAAAAGAAATAGACACCCGATATTTCCATTTGGGGGTACAGTCTCCATTTATGAGCCTACAGACGGCTGTTTCTTTGAGGTAAGGTTCTCCAGTATATGAGCAAAGGCAATGTCCGGGATAGTAAATAGAAGCTGTCAGTCACTTGACCAGTAGGTGGGACGTTTTTTTGAATAACCCGATATATACTCTACTGCATTCGTCCGCTAGAACTTTGCTGCCTTCATTTGGCGCTAAGCCAGCTGATTGCTCATACTGGTGTGACAGCAGCCCTTGTTACACTACATAGAAATCCCCGGGTTTTTTGACACCCGGGTCTAGCCCGGCTCTGAAAAATCCCTCCTGAGGTTCCACGCTGCGGAATAGTTTAGCTTGGGGGCAAAGGTGTAAGCCAGAACATCGTGGAGGCGTCACCTTGCGGAGGAAATTGTGCTTCCATGTGAAATAATCTGATTGATGATCGACTGTGACCATAACACTTTTTTTCAAATCTGACTGTTGCTAACAAACTTTCTCAACTCGAGTTTGAATAAATAAACCTCGACGGCTGGGGTAGCTCTCCTGGACGTATGACTTCAAAGTGCGGAATAACCAATATGGAACGACCACAGTGTTACACGGTTTTTATTACCAGTATTATTACAGATGGTTTAGTAATGAAGCAGAATATATTTGAGGAACCTCCTCAGGAACAGATGGACAATGTCGAAAACGAAAAATTTGCTGATGAACAACCTATAATCGAGGAATTACAGTAGTTGGTTCTTCAAAGACATTTTGGTTTACAGACTTCAAGGGCCACAAGGGGCAACTCCCAATATAGGCATTTTCATATATGGCCTTTCTACCAAATAGATGGTATGATGATCTAACTGTGACATACATTGCAAGTAAAATTAACTTTCTTTGGGCCCAAGTCAGTTCCATTGGCAATATAAGAGAATATTAGTGGTGAAAAATGGAGCTCAAAGATTTATCTCTCCTTCTTGGATAATAAAAATACATGTAACACAAACGTTGCTGAGAAATAACTGAGTCATGAATACACAGCTCTGAAAAAAAATATCAGACCTCTCTTATCATTTCCTCTCATTTCCCATTAAATAGGTTTATTCACCCTTTTGTGCCACACTGTATTCAAGTATACTTATTACCTTGTAAAAACAGGACTTCAGTCGTCATTATAAGCATAAAGTCCATAAGGTGCTATAAATGCTGCTCGAAGAATTTAGGTTTGATTGAAGCGATGTAAAGTGGACAGCTGTCTACACAGTAAACATGGTAAATGTTTTTCCAGAGCTGTGGATGATATGAAGATCGTACTATGGCATAATACATTGCAAGAAAAATTAACTTTCTGACAACATTTGGGCCCAAATCACTTCCATTGGCAATAAGAGTCGAATATTGGTGAAAAATGGAGCTCAAAGATTTTAGTCTAGGCTGTAAGGGCAAAAATTCGTCGGAATTCCGCAAATTGGTATAAAGCTACGAAATTTGGCACAGTGATAGAGTTTTTGATGCTTATTAATTTCAGGACGGGTGACACGTGAGAAACAAGATGGCGGCCACCAGGGGGCGTTTTTCACGTGTCACCCGTCCTGAAATTAATAAGCATCAAAAACTCTACCACTGTGCCAAATTTCGTGGCTTTATACCAATTTGAAGAATTTTTACCCTTACAGCCTAGACTATTTGTCTCATCTTCTTGGATAATAAAAACAACACAAAAGTTGTTGAGAAATAACTGAGTCTATCATGTATCACATGTAAGCGTCATGCCTCGGATATCTTTTGATCGTTTGTATAATATAATTCTGTTGCAAAGAAACAGACACCCGATATTTCCATTGGGTAAGTGTCTTCATTTATGAGCCTACAGACGGCTGTTTCTTTGAGGTAAGGTACTCCAGTATATGAGCAAAGGCAATGTCCGGGATAGTAATTAAGAGGTGTCAGCCACTTGACCAATAGGAGTCACTACGGACCAAATCAATACCATCGGACCCATTCTAGCTGATCGATCACCAATCAGGAGAACTCTATAGGCCTACTGCATTCTTCCCCTAGAACTTTTCTACCGTTATTTGGCGGTATAAAGCGCGGCTGACTGCTCCTGTTGGTGTTGACAATATCACGGTAACCTGATAAACACACGGAAGTATAGTTAAATGAGATGTTTCAACTGTCTTAAGTGCCACTCTATCCGTGAGGTATACCTTAGTGTCCATTCCCTGGCGGCGGAATCGAGAACCAACATGATAAGACTGGTGTCCTGCCCAACCCTTACAGAGCCAGTAGTAACACCTAGGCTAGACTGATGTCGAAACCTTAGCTGACAAAAATGGCCGCCATCATTTTCATCACTTATGAAGTTGAACAACACCCTGTCATAGCATGACTATAACCCCTCATTAAGTAAGGTACCGTGCTTCAACTCATTCTTTTATGTGGTGCAACAGTCACAATGCCTAATTTGTAACTTAGATCATTCAAATACAAAGATAGACATCCTGCGAAGTCGGCCATGACAGGTCAGAAGGGGTGAATAAATCCTGGGCCTTGTGCATTTTACAGACGGTAAGCACAGGAGCCAGCTGTACAAATTACACTAGGCATAGTTTAATGTTTACCTTCTGAACTGCCGTGGCCGACTTTCGCAGGGTGTCGATTGGAACAGTCTTGTCGAGTCTGCATAAACGAGGTTGCCTGAAGGTCAAAGGTTACGTCGGCGCCACGAGAAAACATAATGCATACCGTGGCGCTTTAAACCAAGAGGATAAGTAGGAGGACTTTGTCATCATAACAGATCACCAGTCTGTTTCCTTTCATAGAGCAAGATGGAATCACTCTTCTACATGTAGCTCTCATCTGTTCACCATTGATTTGTATTTGTTTCATTGACACTGTTTTCTTCTCTGTGTCAATGTCAGGTTGATACACCCTGACCTCCCCTTGTTCATCACCTTTCATCCTCCCAACGATGAATACCTCCCCAAATGTACCTGAACAGATATCATGACATTTGAACCCCTCCACCCCATGATGAGGTACTGACATGACCTTAGTCAGGCTGTTCTCACCCACCTGGTAGCATGAGATTGTGTCGGCTGTATTGGTACATATGACAACCATACCTGTGATTCTACAGAATGCTAATCGATATCCTTGACCGATCTCGATATCCTGGAGTACCTTACCTTCACTGTCGATCAAAACAACATGATCATCCTCTTCCCCATATGAAACCAAGAAGTTTCCA
>NMRB01001008.1:212187-229501 GCA_002633025.1 Notospermus geniculatus | reverse complement strand
CGTCTCCCCGGCGAAATACCTGACCGCTACATTCCTCCCCTCATAAAGAGGACTCGTCCCGAGTCTCAGAACAGGTAAACTACATAACCAATACTACTACCGACTGTAGCTCAAAATTTTTCACTCTCAGCTATACTAACGTTACCCGGACTACTCCCGACTGTAGGCCTTTTCATGTTTTCCTCATTTCTGTAAGTCTTCCAGTAAACTACCTCCAGTCCTCTTCATAGCAGACACACAATATACTAATATTAATCAACAGAGATAACATCCCAATTTAAATCCAACATGTCCGACACAACAATAGAATCAACACAAACTGTACTCCATTCACATGAATACACGGTAAGCTCTAAAACAACTCTTCCACTACTACACTCCCCCTCGAAAAGAAAAGACTCGTCCCGAGTCCGAATGCCAACCACCTGGTTTACGCACACATACAAAAATCGTCAGTTTCATATAATGACTCATTTCCTTTTTGTCCTCAAGGCAATAACACTGGGTCCATTTCCAATGTCCGAAATTTGTCCCACTAGTATCCGCGTCCATCATATATTCATTCCCAACTATTTATTTGTTCACACTAAATGCAATCCGATAAAGCTGGGAATCAGTCCATGCAACACACTAGGGCAAAGTTCTCCTGTGAATTACACGCTCCCACAACACATAGACATAAGGTGACAATGTCCTCACCATGAAACACTATTGTACTAGGATGACAATGTCCTCACCACTAGTCAAGAAAAAGAAATATTCCATGGAATATGAATGTTTATATCCATGGATACCACATTATGTCCTATCTTAAAAATACAGTCCCGATCCGTCATGTCCTATACTTCGATTTCTGAAGACTCGAATATCGTAAACTTTTGGTCCAATCCGAGCCTTTGAACATAATCATCGTATTTAGGGTTCCTTTTGACTACCCTGCCTGATCGTGTTACAACTGGTGTAACTGGTCCATTTGCTGCTGTGGTATTCCTTTCCGCTCGTTGCGGAGATTTTGCTGGTGTAATACCCGGTCGTCCTACCTGCACCCTTGGTGATGCTGGCTCTGGAACAGGAATAACCCCATCCTCATTACCCGCTGGTTCCAGCATTGGTTCCGTTGCTGGTTCCCTATCTGGAATTACTGGTGCTTGATCAATTTGTACCGGAGGGGCGATGTTGCCACCTCGGGGAACAACAGGAACTAGACTCAACTGCTTTTGAAATAGATTTGGCCGTGGTGGTGGCACCGCATTTTCCCCACCAGAATCTGTATCCCCGGTAAGTGGACTTGGAATTCTCGGCGCATGAAATGGCTTTAGCCGATTGTGGTGTACAACGTGCCGTCTCTTGCTCACCTCGTGCTCAATTCTATACGATACGCCTGGCATTCCCTCCGTTGTCTGCAAACGTTTCTTAATGATGTAGGGGCCTTCCCATGGCAAGGCGAGTTTCCGATGTCGATGTTTCGACACCATGGTTAATAGCCAAACTTTATCGCCTACGTTGTATGGGTGGTGATTCGCCCATTTGTCATATACCACCTTCTGGCGCTTCCTGGCCAACGCTAAGTTGTCCCTGGTAGAGGCAAATGCTGCCTGCAACTCTCCGTGTAGGTCTTTTGCGTAATACCCTGCCTTACTCCAATATTGGGGTGTTGGAGTTCCATAGATGACATCAGGCGGTAAACGTGGTTCTCGTCCATGCATTAGATAGAATGGGGAAAATCCAGTTGACTCCTGTACACTGGAATTGTAAGCCAGTGCTACTGGACCGAGATGAAGATCCCAGTCTTTTCCGTGGTCTCTCGTGACCTTTGCTACCATGTCCTTTAGAGTTTTGTTGAATCTTTCAACGAGGCCATTCCCCTGGGGATGGTAAGGGGTCGTTCTTGACTTGTAGATCTCGAGCATGGTGCATAATTCCTGACAGACATCGGCCTCGAACTGACGACCTTGATCTGAATGGTAGCTCTCCGGTACCCCGTGCTCTCTCACATATTCTCTGAATAGCAAATCGGCCACGGTTCTCGCTGTCTGATCTTTCATCGGGTATATGTTGGCGTACTTGGTAAAATGATCTTCAATTACCAATGCGTAGCGATTCCCTCGTGCTGTCAAAGGGAGCTCAGTGATGTCAGTGCACACCAATTCCAATGGTCGGCTGCTTGGTATGCCAACAAGTGGTGCTCGCATCCCCGGTGTGGGCTTCCTCCTGGCAACACACATTGGGCAGGTGCGGCAATAATCATGAATCTCTTGGACCACACCAGGCCAATAGAACCTGGCTAGAACCTTGCGCAGTGTCTTATTGCGTCCAAGGTGAGCTCCTCCTGTGGTAGCAGCATGAACATCATGTAGTACCGATAACCGTAAACCGGGTGGAACAATCTGTCGTAAAACTACGCCTGCCTTCTTCGGTACCTTGCCACTGTGGCATAGCACATTTTCCTGTATCGATAAATGCTCGAATTGTCTCCAATATGTCTTCACATTCCTGCCTTTATCTTTTACCGAGCTCCACTCGGGTTTTTCCTTGGAGCTTACCCATCTTCTTACAAGGGCTATTTCCGGGTCCATCTCCTGTTCGGCTGCGATGGAGTCACCAGTGTTAGTCTCTGATGATGGAGTCACCGTGGTAACAGATACCACAGGGCTTAGCGTTTCCCCACCATTCCCTACTCCGGTCTTCTCAGCATGCTTTCTTCTATGCTTTCTCTTTGACTTTCTCCTTTTCCCATGCTCTTCAGTTATGTTACCATGGTCACTGCTTGTCTCATTTTTGGTCACATTTTTCTCATTTCCGGTCACATTGGTCTCAGTTCTGCTCATATTGGTTTCCGTGCTGTTCATAGGGGCAGCTATTACCTCCGCTGACATTGTTGGCTCCTCCTTACCTTTTACTTCTGTAGGGGCCTTGGTTGCTTCCCGCATATGCATACTTTGCTTAGTCTCCTCTGCTGACATTTGGACAGGCATGACAGGGGTTTCAATCACCACCTGCACCTGTTCGCTCTGTTCCAACACCTCACTTGAGAATGTGGTGGATGTTGGCATCCCACTGGACGCATGGATCAGCTTTCGCGGCTTTGGAACTGGTTTCAGTCATTCCTCCCCTTGTCCCAGAGGGAGCTCCGTCATCCCTATAGTTCCTACAGCTGGTTTGTCTTGGTTCACCGACCGCTTATCCTCCAGACAGGGCGCTTTACCACTTATGTCGTCTGGTCTGCGACTGAGGGCATCCGCCGCCCCATTTTGTTTTCCTGGTCTGAACCTGATTTCTATATTTCCATATGAGGCCAATTCTATAGCCCAGCGACTCCGTCGACCTGATGATTCCGCTTCTAAATTCAGTGTCTGCTGATGTGTCAAAGGTCGATGATCTGTGAAGACGGTAATGACGATGATCCCCATATGTACACTTGGAAATGGCGCAGGGCCCATATTATGGCCCAAAACTCCTTATCAAACGTCGCCCATTTCCTCTCCGTCTTGTTTAGCGACTTACTCGCATATGCTATTGGCCGATCTCTTCCCTCCTCGTCTTCCTGAGAGAGAACAGCACCGATGGACAGGTCCGATGCGTCCGTGCTTAGGATGAATGGCTCACCCCACCTCGGATGAGCGAGAATCGGCGGCGTTGACAGCCTCACCTTGAGTGCTTCAAAGCTCTGTTGGCACTCACAATCCCACAGGAAGGTCGCATCCTTTTCCAAGAGCCTGTTGAGGGGTGCCGCTACTTTGGCAAAGCCCTCTACATACCTGCGGTAATATGAAGCCAATCCCAGGAAGCTGCGCACGTCCCCTTGGTTCTTCGGAACAGGCCACTCCTGCACTTTTTCCACATTTGCTGGGTCTGGTCTAACTCCATGTCTCGAAACCTCGTGTCCAACATTTATCGTCTTAGGTCTGGCTATCATGCATTTGCTTGGCTGCAGCTTAAGATTTGCTCGTCTGAGCCTGTCAAACACTTCCTGCAGAACCGAAAGGTGTTCCTCAAATGTCTTCGTATAGATGAACAAGTCATCCAGGTATGTCGCTAATACCCGCCAGTCCATGCCATGGAAGACCAGTTCAATCAGCTTTGCAAATAAGGGTGGCGCATTACACAACCCAAATGGAACTCTGGTGAATCTGTACAGGTCAGGACCGAAAGAGAATGCCGTTTTGTCCCCTACTAGCTGGCTCCACAGGCACCTGCCAGTAGCCGCTGGTCAGATCTAACGTGGTAAACAGTGTCGCCCCAGACATTCCAGACAAAACATCATCCGTTCTGGGTAGTGAATGGGCATTCTTGACAGTAACCGCATTCAGTTTTCTGTAATCCACGCAGAATCTGATGTCGCCATTCTTTTTCTTGACCAACACGATTGGTGAAGACCAAGGACCGTCGCAAGGCTCAATTACACCATTGCGTAGCATATCGGTCACCTGAAGTTCGACCTCATCCCTGAGATGGAAAGGTATTCTCCGTGGCCTCTGTTTGATGGGCTCCGCGTCACCAGTGTTGATGGTATGTGACAACAGATCCGTTACACCACGGTCATTTTTAGATTTACTAAATACGTCTGCGTTGTTCCTCAGACATTCCTTCAACTGAAACATCTCCGCATCGCTTAATTCACAGCCAGATAGATCTACAGCCGGTAGCCCCGAATCATCTGATTCCCCATCGCCGCTCGCAGAGACGTCATCCTCCTCGGGTTGATAACACTCCAGCAACTCATAATTACTTGTTACCTTTGGGTCCGCTGATCCCTCTATACTATGAAAATCTCCAACTAGTTTACCCTGACGAATCAGTAATGGCTTATCTTCCACGTTGATTACTCGAACCGGTATAGTAGCATCTTCAGCTTCTGCTACCACTCGTGCGACAAGCACGTCATTACCCCTACGAGGCTCCAGTACCCCCGCGTATTTCAGCATTGGGTTCCCTTTGTCGTGGATAAGATGCCCTGGGCAGATAACCTCAGAGTTAGGCGGTACAATGCACTCCTCTGCTGCCTTTACCCGACAGATCCCCGGTGGTCTTGGATCACTAGTCGCCAGCGGAAATATTCTTTCTCCAACTTTTAATTCCCGTTTCTGGGGGTTGATAGATATATTGTGGGCCAGCATGAAATCCCATCCAAGTATTAGCGGACTATCCACATTACTCACCACCCTGAAGCGGTGTTGAAGGTCAAGATCCCCAATCGACACAGTCACCTCCGAGCATCCTCTTACGTCAAGAGTGTCCCCAGTCACCGAGTGTGGTCTCTCTCTGGATTCCTCCAGTACCATATCTGGCGGCTGACATCCCTTCCACAAGTTTTCTCGGATGACGGAAATATCCGCCCCTGTGTCGACTAATGCCAATCCTTCCTCACCTCCAACCTTAACTTTAATCCGTGGTATAATCCTACCTGAATCACGGCCATGCTGGTCGGCCGCCAAGTGGCCCGCCTTGACGGCCCCTTCTATTCCCCCTGGTTGTATTTCAGAAACCAGCAGTGACGCCACTTATGCCCACGTCTCCCGCAGTAGTCACATTCGCCCTCAAATCTGCCCTGGTTTGCCGCTCCCGGCGAAGATTCAACCTGCTGTTGGCCGCCTCCTCCATTAGTGTAGGCAGGTGGTCCCCACTGCCTAGCATTACCGGCATGCCCTCCTCTATTGGGCACTGTATTAGTGACTGGTAACATGGGTGGGCCTGGATTTCCTTGCATGTTTGGTGGTCCCCGTGGATCCTGGTACATGGGCGCAGCCTGTGGTGATCTACTGGGGGCGTGGCCACGTGGGAAATTTGGCCTCATTCTATACCTCCCGCGGCCTCTACCTTGATATTGCTGGTTTGCCCTGGAGTCTGGGTTGGCGCCATTACCGAACCCCTCATTATCCTTTTTACCTGCGTCAACCCCTTCTTTTGTACTTACTTGTTGTTCCATCCGCATTTCCTTTATTTGCTCAGCCAGAGTTTGTACCTGTGTAGCCAGTTCCTTCACCATATCCTCGGCCTTGGGGTCCGGCACCTGGGGCTGTGGAACCGCCTGTTGCACTGTGCGGATGGATTGCGGCTGAGAAACACGTCGCACTTGCTCATATTGTTCCGCAAGTTGAACCGCAGCCCTCAGCGTAGCAGGATTGTGGGTCAGCAAATGGATCTGGGTGTCACCATCTCCAACACCACGGACAAACTGCTCTTTAGCTAAAGCGTCCCTGGCTGCAGGTTGAAAGTCAGCGTAAGCCAGTGTTACCGCTTCCATTATCCTCAGTTCAAAACCTGCCATAGTTTCCCCTGTATTCTTGGTCATTGCCATAAATTCTTGTCGCCGCAGCAAGTTATGGTCTCCGGGGACCAATCTATCCCTCAGTGCCTGCCTCAGTACAGCGTAATCAGCTTTTTCATCTGGCGTGAGTACGGTACATCATATGTCAGGAATGCCCTTCCTGTTAGATACAGCGGCAGCACTTCATGGCGCCCCTGGCCGGGCCCATCTGCCGGGGGATTGGGTACAAAAATCTCAAAACGTTTAAACCAGAGGTCAAAATTCTCACCTGCCTCTCCTGAAAATGACTGTAACTTAGGCCGGGCTGCTGCCATCCTGGAAAATTATCAAAATGCTATTTAATACTTGAAATGATGTCACTATATCTCAGTATGGGCAAATTACCCCACCAGCTATGTTAAACTCTGCTGCACTGACAAGTGATTGACGTGGTGGCTCTGTACCAGCTCACGTCACCTAGCCCTTCCATCCTCCTCCTTAAAATGTGGCAACCACTGCGGCTGTTCATACTTAGGCAGTTACCCCTGCGTAGAAGTGGCTCAGTACCACGAGTGTCACTACGCCCACCTTTGACATGGCCCCCGACCACGTGCGAGAAGGTTCGTCCAATTGCCGGATGGCTCAACTAGGCCTACCCTATTTTCGGACACTCGGACAGAGTACTCGATTTGTGACTTTAGTGGCGAAGAACCAACTATTATTCGTGCCCCTTGCTCCCATGAGTCTTATAGTGCACGTTACTATTCATTGAATCTCTAATACTACCAATTTCAACAACTTTTCTGTCCTTTTTCACAGTCTCATGCTCGGGGCTCTGTACCCGCGAAAAATCCAATATGGTCGCCCTTTCGAATGCCGAGTTCGACCACGGGCAGCTGTACTTATGGTGGTATAACCCCTAAAATATATAAAAAGACAGGGCCGGTAACAAGAACTCGCGAGTCAACTCGCTCCACCACTTCATGCACCTGCAGACACCCCAAAACACCGTTTTATTCCAATAAAAATGACTTCCCCTGGACCAGAAAACTGTGCTCTTTCCATTCACGAACTAAAGAAACCTCGAGTGCCACCTTTTTATTGATAAATCCACCGAAACTGGAAGAATTCCAAAAGTCCATGACTCCATTACGCACCCGCCATCTTGTTGATAGCGAAGCCGAATGCCGATTGGAACAACGCTCCTCATTGGCTGGATTCATGACATCTAAAAATGCACTGCCAACCTCGGCTCCGTATTACTACCGCGTAGGCTACTATAGTGTATTGGCGTATATTTCTGCATCGCTGGACACGAGCTAACGAGGATTTCCCGATCGCGAGTTTCTCGCGCGAAAATTTGAAATTGGTTAAACGTTGGTGAGGGGCAATGAGGGGATGCCTCACCCAGCTACCGGCAGTTTTTGACGATAACGTTGATGATTTCGATGTTTTTACGTAGAAATGGATGGATCTGATGTTGTGAGCTAGTAAGTATACCTTTACAAAGTACAAAGTTGCCATAATTACGAGTTTTGATATATTTTCTTTATAAAATCAAAATCAAATAAGTTTAGGCGTGGCCTAACGGTATTGTGTCCTACATTACATCGGACGGGAAAAGTACAATAAACTGTGCAGTGAGAGAAAAGAGGGAGGAGAAATCATCAGGGATCTGTCTAGAGGAAATGTACCCTGATGACTAGCATGCCAGTGTAAGGCCTACATTTTAGGTGCTGGTGTAATAAGATAAGAGATTTTATATTTAAACATAATGAAACCTAAAACTACAATATGTTTCTTTCTGCAATTAAAATGTACTGGTAAAGTAGTGAATTTTCTCGGCTGATAAATGCCCAAGGTAGGGCCTATTTGTATTTCACAATATTTTCCAACACTTAACTGTTTCCAACATGCCCAAAAAGAAATTTGGTTTTTTCGAGTCTTCGTATTCGGGATTCGTGGCTATTGGTGAATTTATTCGAAATCAAATGTTTAGGAGCTTTTTTCCCTTTTCCCTTTCCTTTCCCTATCCGTTTTTTTCCTTTGCATGTAGGACATTTGTATGGGATACCTGGAACTGTGCAGACTTTCTCATCACCCTTGAGCCCCGCACATTTGTAATGCAACCACTGGTTGCATCCGTCACAACCAAGGCTCTGGTACTGTGGGTCTACCGGATTGTCCTCACATGCCTTTTTGCAAATCAGGCATGGCCAACTCACGGATGCCTCCTCAGGTTCCGTGCGCATCCTCTTCTTTGCAATGTCCTGTTCCTCGTGTACTTGACAGCCGTCCGCATCAAAATCCGATCTGGCCGTGCGTGACTTCCCGCCAGAAATTGCAGCCAACTTCGGCCTTAGGGCCAACTTCTTTGTGGTCGGAATTCGGTCCTTTAGGGTGACGGAGGCGTCAGTAACACACACTCTGACGTACAGGCAGCAAAGAGAATGAAATAAATCTAATAAAAGGGAAGTGAGCAACGTTTCATCGTCAATGAGGCCTTCCATTTCTTCATCCTGAAAGATGTTAAGCCACTGGTTCAAAAGTTCATCGCTTCCCGTTACTGCAGCCTCTGCTGCCTGGTGGAAATTTCGACCGAACTTTTGAAGGGCCTCCATCGTAAGATACGGCTCAACTTCACTGTGCAAATTGCAACAAAACTTGAAAAGATTCCCTGATATGTGGCAGAGCCCCCTCCGGTCAGACTGTTTAAAATCAATGTATGACAGTGAATCAAGATCTGCATATTCCTCCTCCATAGCCTCAGTTTCAGTCACCCGCAACTTTTCCATCAGTCTAGTCTTTGCAAACAATAAATTCACTTGTCTTTTCTTCATTCCTGGTCTTATAGCCCGGCGCACCTCCTTGCGAATCCGAGATGTCACTTTGAACACGCAATACCCACCAATGTATCGCACCTTCTGCTTCGTTTCATTGGTCATTGGCTCAGCTGCCGGCAGGTCTGGCATGGAGACGACCTCGTCCCGCTTTTCCTTAATGGCCTGTTCGAATATCCACATGGCCAATTTGGCACCGAACTTTGGCACTGAACAGTTTGCGTCTACAGTTGACTCGAAGTCGTCACTAGACATATACACAGATATGAATGTTTTCGTAGCGTTCAACCATGAAGACGACGTCTGCAAGTCCTCATCCAGGACATCACTTGCAACTTTATAAAAACGGTCCATCATATTCTTCATCGCGGCATCATTGACGCAGAGGTCGCTCAAGGGTGTGCCGCACAAAGTAGCCCTAAATGCAGCACTGTTGAACGGACAGTCTTTGCTGCCTGTCCCATGGAAAGGTTGTTGTCCCTCTGGCACGGCCACGGATAGCGAGTCGTCGCCAGCCTCCGCCGACGTGGAGGCCCTTGGTTCTTCAACTTCAAACTCTCGTTCACCCTTTAGAATGTCCCCAAGGGGGCGACGACAACAGTTGCCTTCCGCGTTTGTCTCTAAGTTTGTGTCTGAGAGTCCATCGTAAAATTCGTACACGATGTCCTTATGGCGCAGTCGCCCAACTTGCGGCGTGTAATTTCGGACTCTGAGTCCCCCTTTTGTGACACATCGGCCAATGGCAACCCCCAATTGGCCAGGGGCAAAAAATCCTGAACAATCTATATCCACAGCTGCAAGCGTCAGTCCCTGGGCTCTGTGCACAGTGATGGAAAAAGCGAGTAACAGAGGAAATTGATGGCGGACAGCACGCGTCCGCTTCGTACGTGAATCAAAGAAGTCAAAGTTCTCTCGTTTGAGGTGAACGATTTTCCCATCGAACATCACAGTGGGCCCATCCTCCTTAATTTCGTGGACGACTCCCCTTGTTCCACTGGAATGACTGGCAGTATTCCGTATGAGTATAACCGGGGCTCCAGGTTTCACGTACAAAACTTTCTCTGCGGGACACTTATCCAGCAGAGATTTTTCACCTGAAACGAAAGAAATATAAAATGAAGAACGAATTCAATTTTATTTCATTTCATTTTTCTTCAGTTTCATTGTAATAATTTTGTCCATACCTTGATCTATGGCTCTATAAGATGCACACTCGCCATCGAGCTCATCCAGGCAAATCATATTGTGGTATTTCACTTCGTGGTTGGTGCCGAACAGTTTTACTGCAACAGCCTCATATTCGTTAGGTAATGGGCGGTCCAAATCCCTGAGAAGTTTCTCCGTGGCAGGCGATGGGTCTCCATTGCATAATTCGTTGATGGCATCAATGAGGTCTGCTTCACTTTGGCGCACAACCTGCCAGACAAAACGAAGAAAGAGTGAGAAAGTGTAACGATTTCAAAAACATGTAAACAGTAAAGGTATATACTTCAGAATGTCCTATTGTAATACGCACCTCTGTTAGGTTTATCTGATGAGGAAATGCCTTTTCGAAAATCGGGGACATCATGCAGAATGATCCGTCGTCCTGCTGCAGTCTATTTGGGACAGGTGGGAGTTGCTTAAAGTCCCCAGACGCAATTACCTGGAGACCACCAAACGGCAACCCAGTATCTCCGCCCCGAACCTTGCGGCAAACATACTCGGCCATCTCGAAAATTGTTTGAGAGACCATGCCAATTTCGTCAATTATCAACACGTCAGCTGCCCGGATTCGTTTCACCGTGTCCGCGAAGCCGGCATCGTTCAGGAGCATAGCAACAACCTCCTCCTTTGCCCGTCTGCCGTCCTGGATGCCAGTCCATTGATGCAGGGTTGTGCCCTGAAACTCTCTGGCCGCCACCCCGGTTGCAGATGTCTTGGCTACTGTCTTCTTGCTGTTAGCGAGTTCCTTCGCGATGCGCCTAAAATGATAAATAAAGAAAAAGTGAAATTGACACGTGAAAATTGAAAGAGTGAACTGTGTGTAACATCACCCTAACGGGCACCCATTTTACCTGGTGCCTCTTTTCGCATCCTATTAAAAAAGGCACTACCTATTAGGAGGTCTCCACGTCTCCACATATAGATGTCACTGCGAAGGGGAAATTTCAATGTTGTATGGACGTCGTCGCCGTACGTGGCACCAGCACGGCGTCACAACGTCCCCATTGACAGTGAAAAACCCCTTACGGTCGCTGCGCCATCTATGGCAGAAAATGGATGGCGACCTCCTCATTGTGGCATCTGTTTATCTTTTCAGTTTGGCTGTGGCGTACGAACCATGTCCAGGATCATCCCTGTCCTTAACGGATATGTACGACGACTATGTTAAGCATGACAGTGCAGTAACCCTAGTAACCAGTTTTAACTTCGCAAAGGCACTGTTGAAGGTCTTCCCCGACGTTAAGAGAGAAACACGAGGCTATGCACATTCGACTTGGTACACTGGAATTCGGAGAAGAGTGGTGGTGGTAAGTGGCCAGACTCTCTTCTGATAAGTTACAGGCTACTGAGCAAAATTTGGTCCAGGGTTTCTTGATCATTATAGTGGCATAACCCGTGCTCTTTTTGCAAATCAATAATATTGTACCTGTGATCTAAAATGCAATTAAAAGAATGATTTGAAATATTGTCACAGCAGTCTCTTCGTATTTCAGAATAGTGACACTATCATCGTCCCGGGCCACTGCACTGGAGCAACTGGACAGTCGGGGGAGTTCATCCTGAAGATACCATTGGGATGCATCATTGACGGAGTTGCCCAATTCGTCACGATTTCGTTTGGGGAGAGGTTGACAGTCATTGTACGTGATCGGGATATACCTCCATTGGACTTAGGAATAAGCCCGCGCATGTCACTGAACCAAATGAACTGTGATGGATTAGTTCATCTCTTTCAAATATTAAAAGTGTGCAAAGGCATCCCTGTAGAGGACATCAACCAGACTGAAACTACTCGTGGAGCTGGAGGCCAAGTTGTTCGCTGGTCATCCCTGTTTGACGATTCTTCAGAGGACAGGCACATGCTGAGGGGGTGCCACGTTTTTGTTGGTTTACTTAGCCAGTGCTCCCAGCAACAGTGTAAGAATTGTTTGGTGTACGCATCCAGGGCAAAATCAAAGAAGCGGCGCCGTGTCGGAGAGGCCTTACAGGACATCACAAATTACGCCAATGTTGAGACCTCAATGCCAGATACCGGTACGCAAGATACCGGTACTAGTAGCGAGACTCCACCCTCTGTTTCAACTTCGGAAACTCCTTCGACCTCAGACTTCAGCCCGACATTGGATTTGGTTGAAGATGACAGCGCCGATCTGGTTGCTATAATTGAGAGGGTGCTTCCAGACGCACCACCATCGGCTCGTGCCCTACTGCAGAATCAAATAGATAACTACAGGAAAAAGGAGCCCCGCCGACGACGATGGGATCCCAAAGTTATCAGCGTTTGCCTCACCTTGTATATGCGAAGCAATGATGGGTATAAAGAATACAGAGAGAACGGAATGCTTTGTGGCCCAAGCGAGCGCCTTCTGCGGTAGGCATATTTTTTTGGCAATACATGTACACTGCACAAAATATTTTCTTATTTTTTCTTACTTTCTTGGGAGTGAGACAAGAAAATCTGTAATTTTTCTTGTGATTTTCTTGTCTCACTCCCAAGAAAGTAAGAAAAAGTAAGAAAATATTTTTTCCAGTGTATATTCGTCGGTCACTTTTCATTTTGATGTCTTCTGATCTGTTAAAATAGTTATGATATATTCATCCGGGTTTTTTGCAGGTTTTATAAGAATATTGTTCCGCAAGACACTGGGTTCATCCCTGAAAACCTGACATGGATGGAACAAGAGGCCATCCGCCAAAATGTTAAAGGCTTCGGACGAAGAGGTGGACTCATTATTGACGAGGTTCAGATTCAAGATGAACTTATGGTAAATATTTTGTCGTATATTTCAGTGCCGTTAAATGAACATTGCGGTAGATCAAATTAAACTTTTTCCATTGTTTGTATTGAACATAATACTAGTTTTAAACAAGCCTAGCTGCTATAATTGTTCGCCGGTGAAATGGGGACGTGAGGGTTTTGTAGGTGGTGTGGAAGCGAGCTTAATGACGTAGTCATACTTTGACGTCGCCAACCCTTGTTTGAAGATTGCATCCTGAAATAATGTCGTTTAATACGTCGCTGGTGCCAAAGCGACATCGATGAGTCAAGTTGTAGCATTTTTAAACCATTCATGGCACAGGGTCCGAGGGTGATCATGGTGATATCTGATTCAATCTCGAAAATGATATCAGGAGTATAGAGATTGTGATCGATACTTCAAGTCGATGGCGTCATTACACAGAGCTTCAATCCTGACAACGGTACAGAAAATTAATGACTTGGCCATGATCATGACGTCATTGAAGGGCAAGACTGCCGTCCTGGACTGGCAAGATGCCCGACGGAAAATGCTGAAAATTCGCCCACAAAAATGACACAGCTCAAAAACGTGATGATTTTAGTGGTGAAAATAACCAGCTCGCCAAAAATTAAAATACATGTAAATTGAAACGCAGCTAGCAGTCTCTGTCCTTTCTCGTTTCAGTTCGTGAAAAGAGGCTCCAAGGTAGAATTACTTGGGATCATTGATTGCGGCGACGTCTGCAGGGACATAGATGTTATAATGCGAAGAAAAACGGAAGCTCGACTGGCTACACACGTTTTGCAACTGGTTTTCCATGGATTCGGAGGATTTAGATGGCCAGTGGCATATTTCGCATCGGACACTGCAAAAGCATTTCAGCTTCTCCTCATTTTCTGGCAAGCAGTTGACCTGTTAGACAACAAAGGCTTTACCATCGACTATCCGTTAATGGATGGGGCATCTACCAACCGCTCATTAACAACGGCGTTATTTGCAGGAAAGAACCCCTTTGATTGTAATTTCGCAATTAAGGACATTTACAAACGGGATCACATCATATTTATCATGCAGGATATTAATCACGCGTTGAAGAAAGTGCGGAACAATTTGTATTCGTCATCGGAGGAGAACAAGTCCAAGCCCGGACGGTACCTGGTCGTAGCCGAAAAGCCAGTCGTCTGGGAGCACTGGAAGGAGGCGCAAAACTTCAATGTGCAAAACGGAATACGGATTTACCCTAGCCTCAGGAAACGGCACATCGATCTGGACGCAAGTTCTAAAATGAAGAATAAACTTGCCTTCGATGTTCTAAACAAGGACATGCGACATTTGATGGAAACGGTCCAGAAAAGACAGGCAGACCCGACGGTGCTGGACGGAACCCTCGCTGTCCTGCGACATACGGAGGTCTTGGTAGAGATTTTCACGGATAAAAATCGTCCTATTAAATCACTGACGGACAAGAGGATTGGCCAGCTGGAGGACGTCGTGAACTTTTTCAGGCAGTGGGAAAGCGACGTTGCCACCAATGTCACCTACAGTACCACAAAGAATTTGATGACAAAGGAAACGAGGGAGGATATAGTGTCTGCTGTTTTCGGATTCATCTGCTTATGCAAAAGACTAATTCCCCAGGGCCTCACCCTTGTGCCAGGATACCTTAATAGCGACCTCGTCGAGAATGTCTTTTGCCAGATACGAGGAATCCGGAACGGTACAAATACCAATCCCAATCTACGACTGTACGGGCCTGCCATTAATGCCATCATCTTGGGACAAATTTCTGTTTCTAAAAAAGGAAACACTGGTGGGTCAACGGCAGTGCCTTTTAATGTCACAACGCACACTACACTGAATCCACGAAAGAAAGCTAAGAAGAACACTATCGGGGTGTAGGTGGAGGTGTAATGTCAGATTAGGTGCACGTCAAATTTCGGCCTGATTTGACTTCCTGTATGGCCACCAGGGGGCATAACTCAAAAATCATCAGGAATAACTCAGGAATGACTTGACCAAGTTTGCTCATAAATGATATCTTAGTACCTCTGTCATAATATAATGTTATGTCCAACAGGTGAGCACATGGTCCATGGACCATTTCATTTATTGTTTCTTATATTTTCTGTCAGCCAACTTCTATGTAAATAATTGTTGTTTGTAACTGTACACAGCTCAGTGGCAATGAGGGCCTTATTGATTAATAAAGGAATTGGAAATTATTTCTTCAATTGAAACTTCTGTTTTTGTCGCAATCAACCAAATTCTAATGAGGGCACGGGGACAAAATCCTTACCTCACGGTGGTCGTTTTCCCAGTTCCACATTGTCCAAGGATTAATAGAGAGTGGCCCTCACGGGCCAACTCTATAGCCAACTCCCTGCTCATCTCAAAATCGCAGTGAAATACGATCTCTACATCGTCGTTTACTCCGCTTGCTTGGCAAAATGCCAGGCCGCATGGAGAAACATAGACAATTAATTAACCCGTTGACCACGGCACATCAAAAGATCAGGTAGGCCTAATTCATCAACAAGCTGTCAGCAAGGATGCTGAGAGCCAGAGCTAGTCATGGGTTATTAGACTGATAAAAAAGCCTGGTGGTTATCACGTCCGCCTAGCAAGCGGCAGGTCCCAGGTTCGAATCCAGCCCGGGCCATATGGGATTCCCGACTTTCCAGTCCGTCGCATGGGACAGTAAGCCGTGGTGCCTTACCTTGTGTCTTTGCAAGGGCAAGTAAAATACCCCATCCAAGTGAGGAACATGAGTAGCTTGTGATGGCCTCCTCCGTACTTACCAGGGCCAATAATGCTATAGCGTCGGCCCTGACGGAAAAATGATATATACAAATACAAATACTGATAGGAGAAGGGTTAAGCCCGGAAAAAATTAAGATATGAATGAAACATGTGTCATTATGTCTGCTGAATACTCCTAAATCAATCATCTTGCATGTTCTCTCAATACATTATTGTTTAAACCCTGGACGTGACTCCGGGCGGAGCATTGGTCTTTCTCCAGNCCCCCCCCCCCCCCGTATTTTTTGAGGGACAATGATTTTTTACTGCATTATTTGGAAGAATCGTCTAGTATTTTCTGGTATTTTATGTCCAGGATGATGGGAAATCGCATCTCAGAGCTTTGATTTTTCTAATTTTCCCGGGGAGGCCCCCAGACTCCCTTTCGTGTGTCCGTACCTCTGGTATGCGCCAACTGAGGGCTTCGCCCTCAGGGTTGTGCCCCCCGTATTTCAGAAACCTGGATCCGGCCCTGTTTCTCCACTTTCGTCGATCCGGGCAATCTTCTCCATCTGGGTCCATACATTACTAAAGTAATGATTTTGAAATAGTCCATGGTTCACAAGGCCGCACTTATCTGTATCAGGAAGGATCAAGTTAATTTTAGTATCTGTACCTATGCTGGTACCCAGTGTAAAGCGATGAAGTCCCCCAGGAATAGAATTTGTTAGCAAATAATTCGTATAGGTATTCGTATTCGTTTTTTTAGCGACGCGGAACCTCTCTATAATCACCTGCTACGGATAACAACCAACACACTTGATTTGGCAGTCATCGATCGGCCCTGCCCAAGCCCAACTACCGCGCCGCCGCGCTCATTTTCAATTTTATTTTAAATTTTCCCGCCCCAAAATATCACAGCAAAGCTTCCGCGCATGGATCACATAGGCGGAACTAGGTTGCCACCCTTGGAGCCGAGGTTGTCAGTGCATAGTCAGTGCATTTTTAGATGTTATGAACCCAGCCAATGAGGAGCGTTGTTCCAATCGGCATTCGGCTTCGCTATCAACAAGATGGCGGGTGCGTAATGGAGTCATGGACTTTTGGAATTCTTCCAGTTTCGGTGGATTTATCAATAAAAAGGTGGCACTCGAGGTTTCTTTAGTTCGTGAATGGAAAGAGCACAGTTTTCTGGTCCAGGGGAAGTCATTTTTATTGGAATAAAACGGTGTTTTGGGGTGTCTGCAGGTGCATGAAGTGGTGGAGCGAGTTGACTCGCGAGTTCTTGTTACCGGCCCTGTCTTTTTATATATTTTAGGGGTTATACCACCATAAGTACAGCTGCCCGTGGTCGAACTCGGCATTCGAAAGGGCGACCATATTGGATTTTTCGCGGGTACAGAGCCCCGAGCATGAGACTGTGAAAAAGGACAGAAAAGTTGTTGAAATTGGTAGTATTAGAGATTCAATGAATAGTAACGTGCACTATAAGACTCATGGGAGCAAGGGGCACGAATAATAGTTGGTTCTTCGCCACTAAA
>NMRB01001008.1:152910-175789 GCA_002633025.1 Notospermus geniculatus | reverse complement strand
CCCCCCCCCCCCCATTGCGAATTAAGACGACGCAGTGGACGTCGAACCCGCACAATAGAAATCCAAGGCCACATATCCCGTTCAATAAGTTTTTCCTCGGTGCAAGCGTTATGTCATACGCCTAGTTTTATGCTCCCTTCCTAAATAGGCGACCTAAACTTTATGCTCGCCGACTAGAAACTGTTACACCCAGTCCTACGCCTGCTTCTACACCCACGTTTACGACTGCACTTATGACCCCTTTATGCTCGCTGCCCGGTGAGCTCTTGTTGAACACTTTTTTTGAAAGAAATTTTTTTGACCCAGCTGGGAATCGAACCCGCGCCTTGTTATCTCTGTTCCACCATCTTCCCCATTCGGCCACCGAACTTGTTGGTAGACTTCTCATGTTTTCTCTTATTCCTAGTATTATTTAATACATGTACGTAAGTCGAAGGCCTACTTCTATGACAAACACAAATCATACCTCTGTCAGCTCGCTCTTGTCCGAGTGGTGGATTACAAATCAGAAGGTCGACGGTTCGAATCCCATCTACATGACTACAATTTTTTTTGAGTAGTGTAAGAGGTATCCGGAGATGTTGACAGCTCTGTTGCCAGAAGGCAAATAAGGTGGCGCCCTCGGGTCTATCATGTTCTGAGCCTTCGTTTTGAGGTGTTTGCTGGGCGCTTGCTCGTCGCATGGGGGCTTTTTGTTCGTTCACGTCAGCTTTAAAGAAGGTCTGGAATACCAAATAGGGGTTTAAGAGGTGAAGTGTAAGGTAACCGCAAGGGAACGCAACCCCGTCTCAAGCCAAAATCGCAACAGTGGATCACCCGCTTTACCTGCGGTCGGCCGGAGGTGACTGCCGCAACCTCGCCGCAAGCCCGTCGCCGACGTGCCGCTGGCCAAAATCGCAACAGTGGATCACCCGCTTAAGAGGTATCCGGAGATGTTGACAGCTCTGTTGCCAGAAGGCAAATAAGGTGGCGCCCTCGGGTCTATCATGTTCTGAGCCTTCGTTTTGAGGTGTTTTCTGGGCGCTTGCTCGTCGCATGGGGGCTTTTTGTTCGTTCACGTCAGCTTTAAAGAAGGTCTGGAATACCAAACAGGGGTTTAAGAGGTGAAGCCGAATCCTACATTTACGAATGCTGAAAGTAGGTTTCGTGACAGAATATGAGATTCACGCAAGAAAATATAGATTTGGAGAGAAAATCTAGGTTTCAGCAACTGTAACTGTTTGTCTACAGATAAATACATGTAAAGATTTTCTCCCAAAACCATGTTCGGCAGCCGAATCTTATATTCAGGAGGACATAAAATAGGATTCGGGTCCGAATACATGATGTTTCTCAAGAAAAAAGTAGGTTTTGAGAGAAAAGCTATGTTTCGGCAATGTTTTATGTTTTAATTGATGTATGGCTACCGAATACAGGTTTCAGCAGCGAATATAGGATTTTCTTGAGAAAACGCAGGTAATGGAGAGAAAATCTTCGTTTATCTTGGGAAAATATAAGTTTCAGTAGAGAGAAAAAATAGGTTTTTCCAATAACAGATTGATACATAGATGAGTGTTAGTCGAGATAGGAATCAACCGAAAAGCCTAAATTAAATGACTGTGAAATGATTAAATCCGCAAAGGACTTCCTTAAAGGGCCTCTAGAGGCAGCTCGCCATTAGGCTACTATCAGTACCGGTTCTTCAGCTAGGCGGTGCCACTTTAACGTTAATCACCAGTACGAGGTATTGAACCTGGGTTTTCCCCGGGGTTTTCCCCAGCCATGCTGGGCTGCCTCTAGAGGCCCTTTAAGTTACCCGCTAAGGGTCAGCCGACTGCAGTGCCGATGACTGCTTCAGTCATACAACCAACTATAGCGAGTGATCCACTGTTGCGATTTTGGCTTGAGACGGGGTTGCGTTCCCTTGCGGTTACCTTATATGGCATTCGGAAGTCCTTATAAGGTAATCGCAAGGGAACGCAACCCCGTCTCAAGCCAGAATCGCAACAGTGGAACACCCGCTTAAACGGATGATCCACTGTTGCGATTTTGGCTTGAGACGCGGTTGCGTTCCCTTGCGGTTACCATATTAAGGACTTCCGAATGCCATATAAGGCGATTGCAAGGGACCGCAACCCCGTCTCAAGCCCAAATCGCGACAGTGGATTCGCCGCTTTATAGGCAAGCCTCTGACGTAGCTCAGCGGAAGTGGAGCGGAGCATTAGGTATTCCTCCACCAGCCAACCTAAACCAACGTATACAGTACCGTGACCTAACACTCGCCAACCCAAAGACCGCTTAATGTACACATCAATAGCACTTTTGCATATCACTATTTATCTATGCCTGGTAGAATGTCCATAAGTCGCGCTGTCTATTGGTTCTAAAAGTGAAGTCATTGTTCGAGAAGACCGCCCATGCATGATAATAGGTCATCTGAGCATGGCACAGCCAGGGTTCCCCCGGTCCTGTCGTCGGCATGTCATTATCAATCATTGTGTAATATTTTAACCAGGTTTCTGAAGTTGGCTATAAAATGCTTTGTAGAGGCCTACTGTCATAATTCTCAGTTTATGCTTGAACATGGAACACGTCGAGACACTGCGAAATTTACATGTGTTATGTGCGGCATCCATGTCATTAGGGCCGTTTAGACGACCAAGCCAAAAAACCACATTCACATTCCGACTTCAAATTACCCTTGTGGAACTCTCCACAGCGAGTGCGGTCAGTGGAGGAAGAAAAACCACGTCAATACGCATGCGTACAGGTAGAATGAATGGATTCGGGTCTCATTTGCGTTTAGACGAGAATTTTAATGTGGTCGTATGTGGTTCAATGTGGTCTAATGCGGTCGAATGTGGATTCGGGACCAGCAAAATCGGTGGTTCATTTTAAATCCTCATTGGACCACATTAGACCACATTGGGTAGCGTTTACACGCAAGAGTTTTGAACCACAATCGGATTCGATCGGATCGTATGTGGAGTTTTGCCTGTCGTCTAAATTTAAAATGTCTGGACTCTGTCTGTCTGGACTCTCGCATTCTACCATTCATCCATTACAAAAGGTTCAAAACACTGCAGCTCGCTTGATCACCAAAGCAAGAAAACGCACGTCAAACACCCCCATCTTGAAATCATTACACTGGCTTCCGATTGAGTATCGTGTGAAATATAAAGTCCTTCTTCTCACTTACAAGTGTCTTCATGATCTATGATTAAATCCAAAAAGGACTTCGATAAGTAACCCGCTAAGGGTTACTTATCGACTGTGTGCCGATGACTGCTTCAGTCATACAACCAAGCGGATGATCCACTATCGCGATTTTGGCTTGAGACGCGGTTGCGTTCCCTTGCGGTTACCATATAAGGATTTCCGAATGCCATATAAGGCGATCGCAAGGTACCGCAACCCCGTCTCAAGCCCAAATCGCGACAGTGGATTTGCCGCTTAACCCTTTCGGGACGGATCTCGCCGTTTGGCGAGATTGGCCTGTACCACACCACGCTGGTGATTCAAACACAAAATTATTTTATTCGTACGCGAAGTCGTTAGTGCATAACTAATGGTGCTTGTCGTATTCGCAGTTCATCTGGTAAATGGAAGGGGTGACGGGTGATTACAAAATAAGCTGTCACCCCTTCTATTTGCCCAAACAACTGCAAAAATAGTCAACACGATTAGTTATGCCTGGGTAAAAATCGCGTATGAAAAAAAGATTTTTACGTTTGAATCACCAGCGTGCACACACCCTTGCACATTCAAACTGGCATAGAATCGTAACCAGTGGACCGATCCGCGTTCTCCTTGCGTATTTTTTAATGCGAGACTACCCCCCCCCCTCTCAATACGCGATTTTGCTCTGATTGAAGAAACCTGGCTAAAATTGCATTTTAACGTTTGTCCCGGGGCCTAGATTGACAGACTCCGAAGTGCAAATCTGACATGTTGTGACAAAATGGCCATATCTCCGGAACGGAAGCAGCTACGACCACGCGACTGGCGCCAAAAGAAAGAGTAGAAAAAATTTTGACCAATTTTCAGACGCGTACGAGCAACGGTTATCGAGATATAGACGTTTAAAGATTGGAAACCTGACGAAAAAGTAGGCAGAACGCGACTATTTCCGCACAACTCGCATCTTCGGCTCTGGCCTGTTTCTCTCACAGACATTTTGGAGGAAGCAAACCTCCACGAGATCGTGGCCCATTCGGTTGCCTCCTCCAGAATGAGTGCCTTGTCGCCAGTTTTGGTTGCAATTGTAGGGAGCTAGGCGCGTTTTTGTAGAGACATCACAGATTCATGTTACGAATTGTACACTTTCCAACATCGTCCAGTCCCGAAAGGGTTAATAGGCAAGCCTCTGACGTAGCTCAGCGGAAGTGGAGCGGAGCATTAGGTATCCTCCACCAGCCAACCTAAACCAACCTAACACTCGCCAACCCAAAGACCGCTTAATGTACACATCAATAGCACTTTTGTATATCACTAATCTATGCCTGGTAGAATGTCCATAAGTCGCGCTGTCTATTGGCTCTATTAAAGTGAAGTCATTGTTCGAAAAGACCGCCCATGCATGATAATAGGTCATCTGAACATGGCACAGCCAGGATTCCCCGGTCCTGTCGTCGGATTGTGTAATATTTTAACCAGGTTTCTGAAGTTGGCTATAAAATGCTTTGTAGAGGCCTACTGTCATAGTTGATTCTCAGTTTATGCTTGAACATGGAACACATCGCGACACTGCGAAATTCACATGTGTTATGTGCGGCATCCATGTTATAGCCGTGGTTACACTACATAAAATCCCCGGGTTTTTTTGCGGTCACACCTATGAATTGCCGGGCTTCAAGAAACCCGTGTCTGAAAAACACGGGTTTCTGGAACACGGCAATCTCGCCGTGCTTTTCGAAATCCCCGTGTCTCATTAGTTCTTTAGCACGGCTACAGATGGCGCAGCCATTAAGTGACGTCGTTTTCGCCCCTCCAACAATGTTGGCCAATAGAGAAATGACTGAAGAGTCAGTGCATGCAGCGCAACTGTCGCCGGGCGACTTCACTACAATGTAGTGGTGTGACCTCTCGCCGGGCTTTTCGCACACACGGGTTTGACACGGGTCTGGAAAAACACGAGTATTTTTATGTAGTGTAACCACGGCTATTGTTCCCACCAGCTGACTTTGAGGATACCCTTATGACAATTCTATCAAATGAAACGGGATGTGTTAGACAGTGCATGTGGCGTTCACGTGTCCAATCACAGACGAGGTACTCGGTTCTGAAGCCAGGGCTTAACAAGCCAACATAAAGCCCTGGGAACGAGGTTGCACTCGAGTCGTGTGAAGCAACACCAGATGAAAAGATTGAAATATCGAATCGTCTTTTTCAGGATTCTGATGATAGTGGTGCGACATCAGCTAGCGAAGGAACGCCTCCCGTCTCAGGTACCCACAGTGCTACTGCATTCGACATGAAAACCACTACAACGTCAGTGGACAGTGCCGTGTCAAAATCAGATAACACACGAATTGTATCACTTCACGATATGCATCTCGACGAGAATGGCACACTTTCCAAGTTGGAAGGGAAAGTAGGCTCGGCAGTAACACCAATGGTGGAATTCACTGCCGCGGACATCAGGCAAACAACAAACCGAACCGATTCGCTTGTCACTGATAGGATTGACGCGTTGTCACCGACTGACGATATTTCGACCAGGCGACCACAGATTCAATGTTCAAGGGATAATAGTTCGAAATCAGGTGATGTTCATGACCGCGGGACAAAGAACGCTTCTGAAAAATGCGACCTGTCACCAGCTTTGACACAAGATGAGATCAAGTCAATAACAATCATTAAACAAGTAGAAATAGTCTTTAAATTGTACATACCGCCATTCATTCTATTTTTTGGTGTGGTTGGTAACGTTATCTCTGTTGTCATCATGACCAAACCCCATAACCGAAGCAATAGCACGTGTTTTCTTATGGCTGCCTTGGCTGTCGCCGATCTAATGATAATATTGTTCTACACGATTATTTATCTAGGTTGGAATTTTTCCCTTGAAATAGGTTCATTTTGCCCTTATTTTTTCTATCTAGGAAATGCTGGCATTGTTTGCAGTGTGTGGATATTGGCTTGCATGTCTGCGCAACGACTTGTGTGCGTGTATCGCCCATTTCAAGCCAAGGCAGTTATGTCAAATATCAGGCGGACAGGTGGTATTGTTATTGCCATTGTCTTGATTACTTTGGTGGAGTGCATCCCCTTTATTTTTACCACAAGACCCGGTGGCACCAACAGCTACCAACTGTGCGTTTCCCCTTATCAAAATCCTCCGCCGTTGTACGTCCGCATCTATGCTACAGCCGACAGCATCATTAAGTCGTACATACCATTTTTGATTATCTTAGGTTCAAACCTTGCCCTCACTTACAAGTTTTATGCAGTTCAGAGGCAGCGTGCACAACTTCAAGCAGGAGAGAACAAGAGGGAGGCGAGAATTACAAAAATGCTTTTATTTGTTTCGTTCGCCTTTATTGCCTATTATAAGTCAGCAGGACCAGTAGGCAGGGCATTGCTAGCAGCGATCTATCCAGTGTCTTACTCATTCCAGGGCACTAACCATGCCATCAATTTCTACATGTACTGCTTGGCTGGTGGAAAGAAATTCAGGGATGATGTTTGGCAATTGCTGCCGTGTCAGAGAAGGTCTGGATAAATCCGAGCTAGTTCTCCGAGGGACTTCTCTGCCTACACATGGGTCGTCTCATCTCTGAGGGAGGCCATAAAGTAGTAAACATAAAGGTAACTGTGAACGATGAAATAACTGAGGGATATTAGCCGTGGTTACACTACATAAATCCCCGGGTTTTTTGCGGTCACACCTATGAATTGCCGGGCTTCGCGGAGAAACCCGTGTCTGAAAAACACGGGTTTTTGAGACACGGCACGCCTCCAACAATTTGTGCCAATACAGAAATGACCGAAGAGTCAATGCATGCAGCGTCCCTGTCGTCGGGCTACTTAACTACAATGTAGTAGTGTGACCTTTCGCCGGGATTTTCGTACACACGGGTTTGACACGGGTCTGGAAAAACACGGGTATTTTCAACAGGTGTAACCTTAGCTATAAAAGCAACATCAATTAGTGCTGAAAGGGTAAATGTCGTCCTGGGTATATACAAAGATTACCCAGGATCTCAGTCTTCACAAAAACAATACCCTGGGTGTAGTTTCGGTAGCGAACATCACCCAGCATCGTAATATGCCACCTGGATTCAAGGTTATCTCGCCCGTGGTCACGTGACAGTCTGAAGAATGTCGTGAATACCTACACAGCAAGTACCGCGACGCGAGACCGCGAGATTCCACGGGATTTCTAAATAAGACTCGTTCCTAGGCACCGATTGCAGAGATGCTGGGTGATGTTCAGCTACCGAATACACCCAGGGTATTGTTTTAGCGAAGATTGCGATCCTGGGTATCTTTGCATATACCCAGGACGACATTTACCCTTTCAGCTCAATAAGTTTACCGGTAATATGAGAAGAAAGATGTTGTCTGGTTAATTAAAGCACCAGTGCTCACGCTGATGATACACTTCTGACCCTCTCTTGATAATTCAGGGACATGGCGAGATCTGTGCCGCTGGTGTAGTTTATGTAGAATATTGACCACCATGATGCCTTGTGTATAGGAGTTAATTAATAGGTATTACATGTGGTTGATTAATTATTGCTGAAATATTGTCATTTTTGTTCTCGCATGTAATCCCAAATACTACTGATGTATGTTCATTGTTGTCTTGTTTTGCCATGTCATTTGGCCTGCGCCACCTTCAACTCTGTATGTCGTTTACCCTGTAGTTGCTGTTGATTAAAGTTTGTCGTGTTTCCACATGAGACCTTCTCTTACGTTTGTGAATCCCGTTGTAAAGGCCCCTGTACACGATACATTTTTTCCCTACGAAATACTCCGTACGATTTCTCATCCAATTATTTTGGAAGGAAATATTTCGCATCCCGCCGTAGATGATCCCATTTATTTCCTAGGAAGTATTACGTGGCAGCGTAAAAGTTATTCGAGAGGTTAAAGGGACTCTAGAGGGAACCGACTATTAGGCTACTATGAGTACCATTTCCCTTCAACCAGCCGGCGCCACTGGTCAAGAGGTCCAGGGCAGAATCGCGGGAAATTCTATAAATAGCTCTGGGGAACCCATGATGATGTCACGTCAGACATGGAATTCCGAGCGTTAAAAATAGATACACCTCATGGAAAAGCTGCACGGTCTGGCGGAACAAACTACTATTATGCAATTAGATCTAGAAGATTTAGAATAATTATACTCAGACGTTTATTGTACGCAGTGGTTTGCACAGTTGGAGTGGGACTTGAGGCAAAGGAAAGCTGAAGTTGACTTTTCTCAGTGCTTCGAGCATAGGGAAAGTCTAACGAATATGAAATTCTGAGTGGGCCATATTCATAAAAGGCTGCTAAAATAGTTGGTATCTAGGGGATAGTTGGCTTCTAACTCACTTGTTGCCTTCTTGTTAGTTGACATCTAATTTTCTATTCATAAAACGGCACTAGGAACCCGGCTAACTAGTTGCCAACTAGAAAAAAATAGTTGTGAACTAGAATGTGGGGAGACGGCCAGCCAAACCACAAAAACCACAAGATGTCAGTTTCAATGGGCTGAGCGTTTACTTTGGGGACACAAAGGTCATAGGTTCTATAGGGGATGATATCATATGCATTGTGGCCAACTACAGGCCAATTTAGTTGTCAACTGGGCTTAGAAGCGTTTTATGAATATGCCCCCTGAGTGCCAAATAGATTACACAGGAATGTAGTCAGGGGTTTGAGGAAAAATGGACTAACTGGAAATATGAAAAGCTCGGTCAGATTTGTGCATTTGAAGATGTGTAGCGCCCGTCGAATCAGAAAGCACTGCACTGTACACTTCATTAACCGAGTTCTCGGGGAAAACTTGATGATAAAAGCTTTGTTTTTTCATGGACTTTTTGTTTTCTTGAAGGGCTGAATTTGGGACATCGGTTTCGGAGGGGTGTTCATTGGCGGGAATTTGAGCAACACCATAGAACGGCATCGTTTGCACCGAACCATGCCCAGTCCATGCAGACCGGACGCCGTACAAATTTCGTGGTGTAAAGGGGATTCAACATCACACACGTTATGCTCAGTATACATGGTAGACATGAATACCCTCCGTTCAGACACACATAAAAACACCACAACGGTCGAATTACATCAACCTTGCCATTCAACCCTGCAATGACAAGGTTTAATTCCTTATTATAAACATCGCTAAATCGCCAGCACTAGAGGCTTCGCAATAAATTGATATTATGTAATGTTAAGAGATTGGCTGGGATTGACCTTTTCTGAGCCCCTCATTAACTTGTGTCTATTTTTAACGCTCGGAATTCCATGTCTGACGTGATCATGTGTTCCCCAGAGCTATTTATAGAATTTCCCGCGAGTCTGCCTTGTACCTGCGCATGCGTACTGATACTTTCATACTCGCGCCATCTATCGACAAATTGATAAACTATTATTGCGACCTGCTCCACCTATGATTGAGATATTGAACTGACGAATATCCGTGGTATCCGTGAGTTCCCTCTAGAGTCTCTTTAAGAGATCATCCCGTTAACACTAACGCTAACGTTAACGCTACGTTTTGTATGCACGTGTTGTACAAAAATAGCGTTATCGTTAGCGTTAACGTTAACGGGATGATCTCTTACATGTTTTTTGTAGGATTGACCTATTACGTGCGGACAAGGGAACAATAGTGAGGTTTCGAAATCAAACGATAAACGTAAACGTTAACGACAACGTTATTTTCGTACCGAAAATACAATATAAAATCTGGTTAATGTGGTTAATGTGTAGTATGAAAAATAACGTTGTCGTACACAGTGGGCCTTAACAGTAAGAAAGTGCAAAAAAAGTAAAGGCGATAAAACCTGTACTAGGTGTCACCCAATACCATGGAGAATCGACACATGAAGATACGAAAAAAATGGATCAGATGGCGCCGACTGATAATTCACAACGCCATCTGGAGTTGGCCAGTGGAACCAGACTCACATCATCTGCCTCAGACCTGGGGTAGCGAGCATAAAGGGGTCGTAAGTCTAGTCGTAAACCTTGGTGTAGAAGGCGTAGGACTGGGTGTAACAGTTTCTAGTCAGCGAGCATAAAGTTTAGGTCACCGATTTAGGAAGGGAGCATAAAACTAGGCGTATGACATAACATCTCCGCCGAGGAGGTATAACAGTAGGCCTACTGCTCATTGAAAATGTTATGTGGCCTTAGATTTCTATTGTGTGGGCTCGACGTCCTTCACCTCAAGATACTGCGTCGTCTTAATTGGCAATGGCGGGACGTAAAACCAAGGTGGGCTTACTGTATTTTGCGTAATATTACGCCGATTTAGCGTAGTACATGTATTACGCCAAGGGAGAATTCATTATTTTGCTAGCATAGAAAGTAGTTCTTGAATAGACTTGTCTGACGAGTTAGTTCCCCGAAATAGGCGAGATAGAGCGCTCCAAAGATAGGTTGTTTAGCCTTCTTTTCGGCATTCCGTGCAGGCAAATTCTCGGGTGCTAAGTTTACTATATTGCCATAAGATGGCACTCTGACGAGCTTGCCAAATATGACAACCGACACTTGGCTCTCATTGGCTGATACGAGGATTCCCCGAATTGATCGCCTTATGCAAATATCCATCTCCAAATATGGAAAGACGTGATCGTCAGCGCCATCTGCTGAGAGCAATGAAACTAAATTTGAAGATTGCTCCCAAGGAACAGATTGCACGCAAGGAGAAATGGGGCTTGAAGTGGTCACTTTTCGGGTGCTATATCTCAATTAAGGCTTACTGTATTTTGCGTAATATTACGCCGATTTAGCGTAATATTACGCCAAGGGAGAATTCATTATTTTGCTAGCATAGAAAGTAGTTCTTGAAAACTCGCGCAGTGATCCCATAATTAACTCACAGAGTTATCCGCGACCACGTGGCTCACGAAGTGAGCACCGTTACAGGCCTTATGATTACTTGTGTCTGTAAATAAACAAACGAAAATGTAGGCCTAAATTAAAAAGAAATTAAGAAAGGAACATGTAGTCCATGAGCTCGAATTTAGGACTCAAAACAAACTTCCGATTCAGCAACAGTAGGACCTAGGCCTACGTGTCCGGATTATACGCTTGCCGGATCAGCCCTCCTTGGCGTGAAGACCGGAAATGGGCAGGGGCGTCACGTATTTAGGAAAAACAACGCCAAGCCTAGGCTCCTACCGATAGACCAAACTGAGATTCACATGTCAGCTATNTACCTCTTCTGCCTCCTCCATGCATCATCGATCGATAGGCCTCTGCGATTAGGCCTATCCATAATACATACGCATGACGTCATGACGCTACCGGTACCTGTAGACACAAACATAGGCCTATTCGCCCGGCAGCACTCGGAAAAATTAAAAGCCCCACTCACAGCAGACTTCGTCATAAGAAATCACTCGACAACGACGCACAAGATAGAGCGGACGACGTCATCACGACACTGCGTGTGGCGAGTGGGGCTTTTAATTTTTCGGGTTTTCCCGGCGATGTTTCACTTTTGCCACTTGTTTCAGGATTGCCTCGCCAAAGTCAGTATTACCGCATTCACATCAATTTTCGTCTGTTTTGGAGGTGGGTACATGCTATACAAACAAAATAAGGATTACCTAGGTGGGCAGCTGATACCGTACCTTCAACGAAGGTGGTTTATCAAGGCAATTTTGCATCGAATCGAGATGAAATTAGCAATAGTGAACACTCCCTCAGCGGAACTAACTGACCTCGTCCCCGAGGTGCCGCACATGCATTGGGCGTATGTTTCTGCATAGGCATCGAAAAAGGTACCATGTTTCCCGGTTTTCCCTGCAGCATTACGCCAGGCGTAATGATTACGCAAAATACAGTAAGCCGTAGCCGTAGGCCAATTTCTCGGAGGACGAGAAATTGTGTATATACAAAAATGTAGTAATTAATTTCCTCGGTCAAAGGACATTTTGACAAGTAAACTAAGCAATGCGAGTAGGCCTACCAATGGTCGGAAAAATGATTGCCTACTTTCACTAAGACAGCTTTACGCCTGGTGATGAGCAGGCGTAGGCTTACGTCCATATATACACCTAGGCCCAGTTTCACAAAGAAACGTAAGTCTAAAGTTTGACTTAAGTCATCATGTGACCAGGGTTTCAGCAAATCAGATGACTTCATTTCAGACTTAAGTTTTTTCTAGACTTAAGATTCTTTGTGAAACTGGGCCCTGGACGCAGCTTGCGTCTACCTTTATGCTCATGAGGATAGGGCCGCTACCAGGGCCCGGTTGCACAAAACTCACGATAGGTTAGCGCTAACTTGTTAAATGACGTAAAAATCCATTATCTTTTTACGTCATCTATCATTAGCGCTAACACTAAGTTAGCGCTAACATGAGTTTTGTGCAACCCAGCCCTGCACTACGGCTGGCTTAGGCCTGACATAGGGTTACGACCCCTTTATGCTCGCTACCCCTGGAGAAGGAAAGGAGGCTTCCGAAATGCATCGTGTGATTGTAGACAGTTGTAAATCCGTTTGAATAACAAAGATGAAGTGGATTGTTGCTGTTTTCTGTGGATGCTTAGACCTGGAGTGTGTGAGGTCGTCGAGTCAGCGAATAGTGGAGATAAGCACATTTTACCCGGGCAATCGTTAAAAGATTCCCTTAAAAACACACCACCTTTTCACGCTTTAGAAGTATGTCTCCGAAGACATGGTCCAGTAAATTGGTGACCCCTTCCCACGTAATTGTGGGTGTGTATAAACAAATGATCAAAGATTGAAAATAGAAGATTGAAGATTCAATCTCAGTCGAAAAGGTTCTTTGGTGCCACACCAGGAGAACCCTCTGATTTAAGAATCCTCGGGTTGTTTAAGAACCCTTAGAGGTTGCAGATAGAACCTTTCCCTCAGAAAGGGGTTCTATCTGGAACCTTTATGGGTTCTTTGGCGACAGAAACGTTCTCTCGGGTTCTTTACAGAAGGTTCTATATAGAACCATGGGGTTCCTCTGGTGTGGCATAAAGAACCCCTAAAGAACCTTTTTGGCTAAGAGTTTTGAAAAAAAGAAGATTCGGGCAGGTAAAAAACGAAGGTTTCTGGAATAGTACACGTCAAGGGGTTAATCTTCTGGCATCAAATTTTGCCACGTCCAAAAAAGTTTCCAACCCAATCCATCAAGCGACAATGCACTTTTACGTTCTACTCTACTTATAGCAGAGAGATGGTAAAAAGTGAAAATTCATGCAGGTAAAAAACAAAGGTTCGTCAAGTCACACCTTGCATTGGGCACGTTGCAATCTCAGAAGAGAGCTATCACATATGCGGGTGATCCACCGACTTTACGACGAGTTTACGATCAGTTGACGACTTGTTCACGACGGGTTTGCGACTATAGATCCATGCAAAAAGTAGGGAACAACGTTTACGAGAATTTGACCACACGTGCCCTTTTTAACTCATTGCTGTCGCCAGGTCGCTGGTCACTCCCACTAATTAAACATACCAGTGGATAGCTTCGAACCATGGGGTCATGACGGTCATAAAAACTTGGGAATCCATAACTGCTCAACGGAATACTCGCTTTGGAAGTCTAAAAGTTTGACTTGAAAAAGTTTACAAAACCCACGTGGGACGTCAGTGACGTCGTCGACGTAGAGGAGAAAGCATGGGCGCTGGCCGCGTCAACACTGACGTGACGCTGCGCCTTGACCATGTTGACTGCGTTTTAGTAGGGCAGAAAGGTGCAAATATGCGGACGGTCTGGACAAAAGTACCATTTTTGGTGTATGTGTTCCTTAGATACCCAAGTTCAAATTGTAGGGGGGTCCATACCTGAAATCCTATTGGTTTGGCTGTAATATGCAAATTAGCTCGAATGTCACGTGACCGTTGACAAATGAAGCAAAAATTTCAAAATTTGTGTAAATGTGCACAATTGTTTTCCCAACCAGGAAATTAACACCTCGGACCCCGGAACCTTGCAACAAAGGCTACACGCTTCTGCAAAATCTGCATTCAAATGGACTTTATGAAGAACGTCACGACGAAAAATGACGTTTTCTCTAAAGCTGCGCTATTTGCAACGCCCAAATTAACTTCTTCCTCGTATTATGTGTTTCAAAACGCAGGGTTTGCAAAAATTCATTGAATTTCATTTTGGGGTGTCTTAACTAGAGGCATTTGCCTTTTATATGAATCAAACACTTTAGTTGTCAAGGTAACACGTAAGTCACGTGACCGCATCCCGGGAATGTGCGACACCGGTAGAAAAGGCCGGAATATAACGATTCCTTGCAAAGTTTGTAGGCCCTATACATGTAGTCCGGCCGATATGGGTAAAGAAACGGCGAAATCGTGCAAATTGGTATAAAAGCAGCAAATTTCGCACACTGGTGCAGTTTTAAATACTGATTAATTTAATTAAAGACGGGTGCCACGTGAAAAACGCCCCCTGGTGGACGCCATCCTGGTTTTCAAGATGGCTGCCATGTGTCTGACTGGGAACAGAGTTTTGGCCATAACTTTTGTTCTGGTCAACCTAGAACCACAATTCAAGTGGCTACATGTAGGTTTTGGGGCACGGCCAATCGAATGATGGCATTGTCGATGACGTCACATGGCCGCCATATTGAATTCCAAGATGGCCGCCTATGAAAATGCCTCCTGCGTGCACAAGTCCATTGAAAGTCCATTGAATGTTCATTAATAATCATACAAGCAGTAAGTTTAGTACGCTGTGAGAGCCTGACACGAACCCCAATTTAAGAATGGGTGGCATCTGGAGAGTGCCCCCTGGTGGCCGCCATCTTGAATTCAATATGGTCGTCATCCGAGCCGCAGGCCAGATTACGTTTTTCCCCATAACTTTGTTTCTACTACAGGTATTGACAAAATTCAAGTGCCCATACCTAGGTTTTCAGGTACAGCGAATCAAATAATGGCACTGCCGACGACGTCACACGGCCGCCATATTGGATTTCAAGATGGCCGACGTGCCTTTGCCTGGAAACAGTTTTCTGCCCATAACTTTGGTTATGGCCCACATAGAATCATAATTCAAGTGGCTATACCTAGGTTTTGGGGTATGGGCAATCGAATGATGGTATAGACGATGACGGCCCATGGCCGCCATATTGAATTTCAAGATGGCCGCCATGTTTCTGCCTGGAAACAGTTTCAGTAGTATAGGGGAAGGGGGCCTTCAGGGGAAGAATGTGGTGCCCCTTAAAATGAGGGTATGGCCTACCATAGAGCACGGCGCTTTTGCTTTGATAGCCTACCGCTCAAGAATAAGATCAGCATCTACACCCACCAAGCACGACTGTAAACATGTCATGAATGCTTCGTAAGTGTGTTGGAATTGTCGATCTCTGCATTTTAAGGGGCACCAAATTCTTCCCCGTATATGGTAGTGTTTACATACTACCCCCCTATACAGGGTGTTTCAAAAAAAAGGTAATCCAACTTTAAGGGGTTAACACGACCAAACTACATACCTTCCCGCAAGTTAAAGTAGAGATTATGAGCGTTAAAATGACACCAAGGATTCTTGTCCAGGGCTTTGCATCATTGAGCATCATCAAAGAGTTAGGGTACGGTTGGTTCACTTTCATGTGAAACAAAATCAACAGAAATTCTCATTTAATGAAAGATATTCTTTTTTTAGCAGTACATTCATCAACATGTTTCAACATTCCAGACATCTGGCAGCCGATTTCCTAGACTGGTACCCGGTCTTCTGGGCAGCTTGCATTCGAAGACTGGTGAAATCAAATGATCTTAGGGCGGAATTCCGACGAGAGTGACGTCATTCTACAGCTCCAAGATGGCGGCTCCCACCTTAGGCCTGATCTCGTAAATCATGAGTAAATTTCAGATAAACATAGATTTTTGCTTGAAATCAAAGTTGGCTTTAGCTCAGGTGAATGAAAGAAGGCAAACAGCTTACTGCTGCCTAAAACCCATGCAAGCTAAATGCCTGAAACGGGCAGTGAACGGTGATACAATGGCTATTTTGCCTTCTCCGTCCGAATCATGTCATCTTTTCCGTTAATGCATAAATTATTAATGAACTTGACCCCGCCTCCGAGCCAATCAGAACTCGCGAAACAAATCACCGTTGGACACTTTCTTTGCTCTTCACGCTCGAATTTGTAACATGGATTTTGATTGGCACGTCGATTTTCCTTCGCGCCCCGATGATTGGCTGAGGCTCTCTCTCACCCCCTCAGAAACGGGAAATGTGATGGATTCGAACCAGGCTAGATGGCCGTCAGGCCAGATAGACTGGTGAGCACCAGATGCCGATTTCCAAATCCTCTCACTCGCCAACACCTTGAACATGGCCGTCGCCTCTCTCCAAGCAAAGTCCACATCGGCGGCGCATGTCCCAACTCTCCTCTGACATGTCTGGATTTGTTCTCAGAATATTGAAACATGTTGGTGAATGTCTGCTAAATAACAAAAAAACCTTTCATTAATGAGAATTTCTGTTGAAAATTTTGTTTCACATGAAAGTGAACCAGCCGCATTTTTGCACCCTAAATTCTGGATGATGGTGCTCAATGATGCATAGCCCTGGACAAGAATCCGTGGTGTCATTTTAACGCTCATAATCTCTACTTTGAGGTGATACCATTATCCTTGCGGAAAGGTATGTAGTTTAGTCGTATTAACCCCTTAAAGTTGGATTGGCTCTTTTTGAAACACCCTGTACTACTGAAACTGTTTCCAGGCAGAAGCATGGCGGCCATCTTGAAATTCAATATGGCGGCCATGGACCGTCATCGCCTATGCCATCATTCGATTGCCCATACCCCAAAACCTAGGTATAGCCACTTGAATTATCATTCAATGTGGGCCATAACCAAAGTTATGGGCAGAAAACTGTTTTCAGGCAAAGGAACGTCGGCCATCTTGAAATCCAATATGGCGGCCGTGTGACGTCGTCGGCAGTGCCATTATTTGATTCGCTGTACCTGAAAACCTAGGTATGGGCACTTGAATTTTGTCAATACCTGTAGTAGAAACAAAGTTATGGGGAAAAACGTAATCTGGCCTGCGGCTCGGATGACGACCATATTGAATTCAAGATGGCGGCCACCAGGGGGCACTCTCCAGATGCCACCCATTCTTAAATTGGGGTTCGTGTCAGGCTCTCACAGCGTACTAAACTTACTGCTTGTATGATTATTAATGAACATTCAATGGACTTTCAATGGACTTGTGCACGCAGGAGGCATTTTCATAGGCGGCCGTCTTGGAATTCAATATGGCGGCCATGTGACGTCATCGACAATGCCATCATTCGATTGGCCGTGCCCCAAAACCTACATGTAGCCACTTGAATTGTGGTTCTAGGTTGACCAGAACAAAAGTTATGGCCAAAACTCTGTTTCCAGTCAGACACATGGCAGCCATCTTGAAAACCAGGATGGCGTCCACCAGGGGGCGTTTTTCACGTGGCACCCGTCTTTAATTAAATTAATCAGTATTTAAAACTGCACCAGTGTGCGAAAATTGCTGCTTTTATACCAATTTGCACGATTTCGCCGTTTCTTTACCCATATCGGCCGGACTACATGTATAGGGCCTACAAACTTTGCAAGGAATCGTTATATTCCGGCCTTTTCTACCGGTGTCGCACATTCCCGGGATGCGGTCACGTGACGTACGTGTTACCTTGACAACTAAAGTGTTTGATCCATGTAAAAGGCAAATGCCTCTAGTTAAGAAACCCCAATGAAATTCAATGAATTTTTGCAAACCCTGCGTTTTGAAACACATAATACGAGGATTATGATTTGATACCATACCTGTGAATGTTACAGTACTTTCCCTTTTCTTGTCACTTCATGTAAATACTTTCACTTGTCTCACGTCACTGTCACATGTAAATACATGTATGTCCAGTTCGCTTACCATCATTTCATGCAAATACGTTCATTTCAATAGTCTGTATGTTCATTTCCTTTAATCCATGTAAATACGTTCACTTAATCTTCTTGCCACTGTCATATGAATACTCATATCATCATTTATGATAAACGAATAAATGTTATATTTGTAAAATTCTGTTTCTGTGTTATTTCATGTGTTCAACAACTGGAATGTGTGTGCAACCAGTTGTCATGTTTGTTAGAGGTCAGCTCCATGCCCAGCGTTATCATGACAGCCAACGTTTGAGCAGAGAATTTGGTGAATGAAATAAAGGCTAGGCATATTTCAATGAAATACATGCAATACTGCACACAAATATTCGTCGCCGGAGCATGGAAACATTATATGACATATTTTCCCTTAAATTCCCCAACTTTGAGTTCAAGTGAACTAGACCAACCTGAATTTTATAAACCATAGAAAGAGTACACTGTATTTAGCCCCCAACAAGGTGGACACAATGCATTGGACAAACAACGTTGATATAGTGTACACATAATTAATTTAGACAAAGCGGTGTATTGTACCCCCTGCCGTTCTGGGATGACTTGGGTGGGCTATGAGCAGAGGGAGGCGAGCGCAGGATCAGCCAGCCACATCAGTGAGTCAACAACCAAATAGGATTGTTTATTTAGTGGTTTATTTTGTTTATTCCCGCTGAGGTGTTGCCGGCCAGCAAGAGAAGAGGGCCCGTTTTCGGCATGACACACAAAATGATAATAAGCAAAAAGTCAATCTCCAGAATTCACGAATTTTCGACCCCAACCGGGGTCTTTTTCAAGTGGAACTTTACAATCTGAAACTCTAGAAAAGACTCTTCTTGCTTATTATCATGTGTTGTACCAAAATAGCGTTATCGTTAGCGTTTAGCGTTAACGGGATGATCTCTTAACCTCTCGAATGTGTGTGACGAAAAATATTACCCCGTCACGGGGTCATGTTTTTTGTAGGATTGACCTACTACGTGCGGACAAAGGGGAACAATAGTGAGGTTTCGAAATCAAACGATAAACGTAAACGTTAACGACAACGTTATTTTCGTACAGAAAATGCAATATAAAATCTGGTTAATGTGTAGTATGAAAAATAACGTTGTCGTACACAGTGGGCCTTAACAGTAAGAAAGTGCAAAAAAAGTAAAGGCGATAAAACCTGTACTAGGTGTCACCCAATACCATGGAGAATCGACACATGAAGATACGAAAAAAATCGATCAGATGGCGCCGACTGATAATTCACAACGCCATCTGGAGTTGGCTAGTAGTGGAACCAGACTCACATCATCTGCCTCAGACCTGGGGTAGCGAGCATAAAGGGGTCGTAAGTCTAGTCGTAAACCTTGGTGTACAAGGCGTAGGACTGTGTGTAACAGTTTTTAGTCAGCGAGCATAAAGTTTAGGTCACCGATTTAGGAAGGGAGCATAAAACTAGGCGTATGACATAACGTCTCTGCCGAGGAGGTATAACAGTAGGCCCACTGCTCATTGAAAATGTTATGTGGCCTTATATTGTGTGGGCTCGACGTCCTTCACCTCAAGATACTGCGTCGTCTTAATTGGCAATGGCGGGACGTAAAACCAAGGTGTAGCCGTAGGCCAAATTCTCGGAGGACGAGAAATTGTGTATATACAAAAATGTAGTAATTAATTTCCTCGGTCAAATGACATTTTGACAAGTAAGGCCATGTAAAAAAATAGTTGGTTAGCATCCTTCCACTCTCAATTTTCTGAGGAGGGCGGGACGTTTTTATTTTATTTTTTATTGAGTTTGAGATGCATGTTACCATGGTAATCATGGCGACCTGAGGGAAATTTCAAATGTAATGGGTATGAATTGAAACAAAAACAAAAACAACTTTCTATCCTTTAAAACTGTGTTAGGGAGTTTCGGCAAGACTACGTATCTTCGATCCGTATCACGTATGACGTATGACTTTAATAGAAAATGCATTAGCTCGATACGTCATACGTGATACGGATCAACGATACAGAGCCTTGCCGAAACTCCCTTAAGCATCCCAGCCTACAATTTTATCACTCTTTTGGCAGTTTTTGAAAGGTTTTTTGAAAATAAAAAATAAAAAAAATTTTGAGGAGGGGGTGATTTCCATGGCGGGAGGGGATGCTAACCAATTATTTTTACATGGCCTAAACTAAGCAATGCGAGTACCAATGGTCGGAAAAATGATTGCCTACTTTCACTAAGACAGCTTTACGCCTGGTGATGAGCAGGCGTAGGCTTACGTCCATATATACACCTAGGCCCAGTTTCACAAAGAAACGTAAGTCTAAAGTTTGACTTAAGTCATCATGTGACCAGGTTTCAGCAAATCAGATGACTTCATTTCAGACTTAAGTTTTTTCTAGACTTAAGATTCTTTGTGAAACTGGGCCCTGGACGCAGCTTGCGTCTACCTTTATGCTCATGAGGATAGGGCCGCTACCAGGACCCGGTTGCACAAAACTCACGATAGGTTAGCGCTAACTTGTTAAATGACGTAAAAGTCCATTATCTTTTTACCCAGCCCTGCACTACGGCTGGCTTAGACCTGACATAGGGTTACGACCCCTTTATGCTCGCTACCCCTGGAGAAGGAAGGAGGTTTCCGAAATGCATCGTGTAATTGTAGATAGTTGTAAATCCGTTTGAATAACAAAGATGAAGTGGATTGTTGCTGTTTTCTGTGGATGCTTAGACCTGGAGTGTGTGAGGTCGTCGAGTCAGCGAATAGTGGAGATAAGCACATTTTACCCGGGCAATCGTTAAAAGATTCCTTAAAAACACACCACCTTTTCACGCTTCAGAAGTATGTCTCCGAAGACATGGTCCAGTAAATTGGTGACCCCTTCCCACGTAATTGTGGGTGTGTATAAACAAATGATCAAAGATTGAAAATAGAAGATTGAAGATTCAATCTCAGTCGAAAAGGTTCTTTGGTGCCACACCAGGAGAACCCTCTGATTTAAGAACCCTCGAGTTGTTTAAGAACCCTTAGAGGTTCCAGATAGAACCTTTCCCTCAGAAAGGGGTTCTATCTGGAACCTTTATGGGTTCTTTGGCGACAGAAAGGTTCTCTCGGGTTCTTTACAGAAGGTTCTATATAGAACCATGGGGTTCCTCTGGTGTGGCATAAAGAACCCCTAAAGAACCTTTTTGGCTAAGAGTGTTGAAAAAAAGAAGATTCGGGCAGGTAAAAAACGAAGGTTTCTGGAATAGTACACGTCAAGGGGTTAATCTTCTGGCATCAAATTTTGCCACGTCCAAAAAAGTTTCCAACCCAATCCATCAAGCGACAATGCACTTTTACGTTCTACTATACTTGTAGCAGAGAGATGGTAAAAAATGAAAATTCATGCAGGTAAAAAACAAAGGTTCGTCAAGTCACACCTTGCATTGGGCACGTTGCAATCGGGATCCTTGCCAAGTAGACTACCTGATTCCGTCTTATGACGTCACTGCCGGCATCCTGACGCAATTTTGATCACGTGACGCTTGGGTATCTATAGACACGCGATCGTTTCATGTTCCTCAATATTTTGAGAAAAAAACCGTCAACCAAAATTTCACGAAAATGTCAATACCTGTATGTCTGTTCTTCAGTCATTTGGTAATTTTATAAATTGTTGAAACCTATCACAATATAATTTGTATATGAAATAGAAATCGGGTTTCTAAGGTGAAAGACATTGCTTCCTACCAGAATCGAACCCACGGACCCTCGCATAAGGCATCAATCAACAGCACTAAAGGGGCAGCACGCCTTAAACCACTAGGCCAAATCCCCATCTTCAAAAAAAAAGATGGTTCAATGGCCCATGTTTAAACGAGGCGTCCATCAGTACCGTACCCTGCGAGTAGTCCAAACAATCTCCGAACCCAAACAGTTTTATGTTATGCGAGGGGTCACAAATAAAGGAGATACAATATGAAATAGAAATCATGCAGAAATTCGATCCAATCATTCTTAAAAGCGGCATGATGATTTCTCACCTATAATCAATTGAAAATCGGAGAAGAATCGATTCAGTTGCGATAACCATTCCCAAATAGGCAATTATGTTTCCCAACATCTGGTAGGGACCGGTCTCCCTTTAAAGGTAAAATAAACTTCTCGCATTTCTCAGCTAAATTTTATTTTTGTTTTGTTAAGAATCACTATCAATCCCCTTCAGCTGCACCCCAACGACGACTGTTTCACCTTTTCTCCCTTTCAGGTCAGAGTGCAATATAATTCTCTGTTGCTGATGTGTATATAAACTCATATGGGAAACCTTTATTGAAACGATATCCTGAGGAAATCATCTCACCTTTAATATGATTATAATTTGAGTTGTCAAGATATTTCTATCAGGTTTCACTTGAGCATTGTCACTTTCACGATTTTGTTTGCTCCTATCAGCTGTGTTCTCTTATTTCACGACCAAACATACTGTGGATCGAGTTTGGTAAGTAGAATGTATCATGAATAGGGAGTTTTCGCAAATCTGACGAAAAACGAAGTACGAAATATGAAATTGGACGTCATACCTATGACGTAATGTATTTCAGGAAATGGCTGGTACCACAAATATCGCCTGCTGCAAAAGCGTCTTTTAGCGTATGACGTTAGAACGACAGAGGTACGGTGTATATTAAACTTTGAAATTTATCTTTCGTTTCCACTTCGTTCATACGAATTGGAAATTTAAAAATTCAGGATGCGCCATAACTCTTTCGATCTTACATGACATGCTAAAAGACGCACTGGCAGGAGGGACATTTGTGGTACCAACCATTTCCTGAAATGCATTACGTCATGGATATGACGTCCAATTTCGTATTTCGT
>NMRB01001008.1:50744-81615 GCA_002633025.1 Notospermus geniculatus | reverse complement strand
ATCAACCTGAATTTTTTTGTGAGGGTTGGTCTCTATGAGGGGACGGTTCATTTCGATGACCATCTCCGCCGCCCATCCAAGATGGCGGCTATGGTGGCCAGCGTGAAATCGGTTTCCGTCGATTAACTTCAGAACTCTTTGACCGATCAACCTGAATTTTTTCGTGAGGGTTGTTCTCTATAAGGGGACGGTTCCTTTCGACAACCAGCTCCGCCACCCATCCAAGATGGCGGCTATGGTGGCCATCTTGAAATTGGCTTCCGTTGATTAACTTGAGAACGCTTGGCACAATCAACCTGAATTTTTATGTCCCTGACTCCTAAGAGTCAGGGACATTGGGCCGAATAAATAAAAACTTAGTATTTGCTTTCAAGTTCAAGCGAGAGAAAAAGCAAAAGGCCACCTAGAAGAAGATCAAGCCAAAGCAAATGCTTGAAAACGTATTAATAAGCTTCTGCTTTAGCTTCAGTCTTTTGCTTGTTAAATATAAGCAAGACCTGGGTGGCACATGCGTTGCTCAACCTACACACAGAAAAATATTCATCTCAGCTTGAGATAAAAATGTCTTGAACGCTTGTCCGTAAAAGAAGTTACTTTTGCATCTCAAGTTGAGATCTTTGAATCTCAGTACGAATAACTTATGTTTCATGTTGAGATAGGACTGTCTCAAGTCAAATCTGCCAGCTGAGATGTTTTACTTTGGGTTTTATGCATACTGATGGAAGTAATTGCTTCAATTTTCAAGTAAAAAGCATTTGCTTTTCTTTATGCATATGGACCATTGGGCTGAATTCATAAAAACTAGCATTTGCTTTTTCTGGGCTTTTTCTAGACGAGGTATTTATAAAATGTTGCTTTTGCTTCATAGAACAAGCAACTACCTATAAGAATTAGCAGAAGCTTTGTCTTGCGAGCATTAGCTTCGTCAGATAGAAAATCTTGCTTGGCTTTATAAGAAAAGGTCATTAGGTTAAGCAACTGATTATGAATATGTTTGTGAGCAAATTCTTTGGCTTGTGCTTCTCCTTGACAAGCAAAAGCTTGGCCTTGGGGCTTTGGCTTGTGAGCTTTTGCTATGTTTTATAAATTCGGCCCATCATGTCTGTGAGCACATTCTTTGGCTTGTTCTTCTCCTTGACGAGCAAAAGCTTGGCCTTGGGGCTTTGGCTTGTAAGCTTTTGCTATGTTTTATAAATTCGGCCCATTGGGCCGAATTTATAAAACGTAGCAAAAGCTTACAAGCCAAAGCCTCAAGGCGAAGCTTTTGCTTGTCAAGGAGAGGCACAAGCCGAAGAGTTTGCTCACAAACATATTCATAATCAATTGCTTAACCTAATGACCTTTACTTATAAAGCCAAGCAATACTTATAAAGCCAAGCAATATTACCTATCTGACGAAGCCAATGCTCGCAAGACAAAGCTTCTGCTAATTCTTATAGGGAGTTGGTTGTTCTATGAAGCAAAAGCGAATTTTATAAATACCTCTTCAAGAAAAAGCCCAGCAAAAGCAAGTGCTAGTTTTTATGAATTCGGCCCATTGGGCCGAATAAATAAAAACTTAGTATTTGCTTTCAAGTTCAAGCGAGAGAAAAAGCAAAAGGCCACCTAGAAGAAGATAAAGCCAAAGCAAATGCTTGAAAACGTATTAATAAGCTTCTGCTTTTTAGCTTCAGTCTTTTGCTTGTTAAATATAAGCAAGAGCTGGGTGGCACATGCGTTGCTCAACCTACTAGCGAGGTTAAGATATTACAACTCGCACTCCCACTCCGATTCCGAGGTGCTAAAATTCGGACTTTTCAAGTTGGAGATAAATTTACCATCCAGGCGGGTTCTATTCCTTCTCCTGAATGGGCCGAATTTATAAAACATAGCAAAAGCTAACAAGCCAAAGCCCCAAGGCCAAGCTTTTGCTTTTAAAGGAGAAGCACAAGCCAAAGATTTTGCTCAGAAACATATTCATAATCAATTGCTTAACCCAATGATCTTTTCTTATAAAGCCAAGCAAAATATTCTATCTGATGAAGCTAATGCTCGCAAGACAAAGCTTCTGCTAATTCTTATAGGGAGTTGCTTGTTCTATGAAGCAAAAGCGAAACTTTATAAATACCTCTTCAAGAAAAAGCCCAGAAAAAGCAAATGCTAGTTTTTATGAATTCGGCCCAATGAGTAAACACCATTGCTTTGGGAAACTCCGTTGTATTTGATGATGTAGTTCCCAAAAAAGGAGTCCTCTGTAGCATTGTCACGACAGGTAGCGCTCGTACCTCGCACTGATCTGTCACCGCGCGCTCAAGGCATCATGGGAAGATTTGGGACTACTTGCTGCATTTTCAAGATGGCGGTTGATTCCTCAGTTCAAATTTATAAATTGCAGAATAGGCATACCTAGGCTGCCTCCCATCATTTTGTGCGTGGGAATCCCATTATCCATCATGATTATGACATACATATAGGCCTATATTGTATGAAATATGCCGTACATGTCATGTTAGCCCCTGACAGATAGACGACGACAGTGTCACGAGACTTTACCTGCTTACGTCAGGGAAGTGAACAAGCTGTCGGGGTCATAACCCACATATCACCCTTTTCTTCTCAACAATGTCATATCTATGACAATTTCTCACCAGAAAAGAAACATCAGTCAATTATTTGCAAAGTTTGCAAGAAATAAGCCTCATATCGATATTTTCCTAGGATCTACTTTCGTGGCGGAGTAGATCACGTGATCACCCAGTTCAGGTTGTGAGGCGGCTCGCGTATTTAGAAACTAACAAATTTTTGTGTGATGCGCCACGCGCGGACACAGGTCTGTGCAAAGCAGTCTCAACAGCAGTCTTGCGCAACCTGTGTGGACACATTGGGCCGAATTCATAAAAACTAGCATTTGCTTTTTCTGGGCTTTTTCTTGAAGAGGTATTTATAAAATTTCGCTTTTGCTTCGTAGACATGGTAGAACAAGCAACTCCCTATAAGAATTAGCAGACGCTTCGTCTTGCGAGCATTAGCTTCATCAGATAGAAAATCTTGTTTGGCTTTAAAAGGTCATTAGGTTAAGCAATTGACTATGAATATGTTTGTGAGCAAATTCTTTGGCTTATGCATATCCTTGACAAGCAAAAGCTTGGCCTTGGGGCTTTGGCTTGTAAGCCTTTGCTATGTTTTATAAATTCGGCCCAATGGGCCGAATTCATAAAAACTAGCATTTGCTTTTTCTGGGCTTTTTCTTGAAGAGGTATTTATAAAATATCGCTTTTGCTTCATAGAACAAGCAACTCCCTATAAGAATTCACGCAGAAGCTTTGTCTTGCAAGCATTAGCTTCATAAGATAGATTTTGCAGGGCTTTATAAGAAAAGGTCATTAGGTTAAGCAATTGATTATGAATATGTTTGTGAGCAAATTCTTTGGCTTGTGCTTCTCCTTGACAAGCAAAAACTTGGCCTTAGGGCTTTGGCTTGTAAGCTTTTGCTATGTTTTATGAATTCGGCCCACTAGGTAACTTGCTAAATTGAACGTACGTACGTACGTAGCGCTAAGTTCAGTTCTTACGACGGATTTCATTGGCCGAGCAGGACAGTACCACCAGACGGCGATACTGGAACAGGACGTTGCAAGACATTGCACCGAACGTAGCTCCGTTCACTGTTTCATTGGCTGTCGTCATGGTGTAAGAACCCCGCCTATTTTGTTTGACTGGCAGGCCTTCTTTCCTTTTAGTGAGGTGTGACTGAGGTGTATTGTTGTGGTCACACTGGTGAGCTATGATTGCACCTTTGTGGTCAGGCTGGGTGTTCCTTTCTTTTCACTGCACATGATGTCGATTACCATTTCATTATCGTTCTTTTGTAAAAGCAATAAGTGAACATTACGCGGCTCCCATGTCGTCTGTGAGTACGGGCGAGCGAGAGTTGAGGTTTGGAGAAGGTGACGTTGCCGTCCTGAAGCGGCGAATCCACTGTCGCGATCTTGGCAATCGGAAGTCCTTATAAGGTGATCGCAAGGCATCGCAACCCCGTCTCAAGCCAAGATCGCGACAGTGGATTCGCCGCTTTAGGCTGGCTGTCCATTCACGCGATTTTCGAGCGAGAGACGCTCGAAAGCATTGTTTGTTTCCGCCGCGTTGATCACGGACAAAGGATGCGACATCGTGCGGCACGAAAATCGCGTAAACGGATTTTTAGCCTTAGAGAGGCCGACTCATTCACCGAGACAGTTTTAAGTCATGGCTGATGAAAGACACACCGAGGGGCCCGAGTGCGAGTTGAGAGGTTGCTGTGGCTGAAATCTGTCTCCTTCGGGAGGGTTATCGCCACGATTTCTCCAGTGAATCTCCAAATAATCAATCTCATGCCGAGAAGGGGTTGCAAAAAGATCTTCCCTCATTTTTTGGGGCGTTATCTTGCCTGGTCAGAATTTCCTCTATCAGCGGGATTGTTAGAGGGGGAGGAAGTGGTAGAACACATCCTAGGGGCGGAAGTGGCGGGATGGCGGAGGTACGGGTGGAGGAATAAAGCGCAGTCGAATTCGGTCCATCTCTCACCGCCAACGACAAGAAATAAAGCTAAACTACACCTTGATCAGTTGCCAAGAATTAGCCCTGCTTGGGGCCGATTTATTGGACGTTGGCTAAGCTACCCATTTGTTCAACCAAAAATAGATAGGCATGCGAAAAGTGTGCAACAAATTTTTCATCAAAAAGCCCTTTTTGGATGGATAGTAAGCGCAAAAAAGAGCTTAGAAAACGGGGCTTTTTGGTGAAAAATTTAGTTGTACATTTTTGGCATGCCTATCTATTTTTGGTGGAACCAATGGTTAGCTTAGCCAACGTGTATTAAATCGCCCCTTGATGATTCAATAAAATGTTCAAGCACAGTCAAGGTCTGCAGAGATCAAAAGGGCTGTTGTGGTTGCGCAATGTGAAAGAAGACAATAACTATTGCTTGAATGTGCCTAGCCGCCACCAGAGAGTGCAGTTTGATCGCACTCGCTGCTCATGAATAACTGACCCGCCTACCATTGAAGAACGGCTCATAACTGAATTATGTGCAGTGGTCACATGTCGGCGCTTGACCATTCACTGGCCGTGTACTATCGGGCATTGTCATAACGTCTACGTTCGTCCTTAGGTCTACGTACGTTGAGATATGAGAGAGATCTATTGGGCCGAATTCATAAAAACTAGCATTTGCTTTTTCTGGGCTTTTTCTTGAAGAGGTATTTATAAAATTTCGCTTTTGCTTCATAGAACAAGCAACTCCCTATAAGAACTGGCAGAAGCTTTGCCTGGTGAGCATTAGCTTCATCAGATAGAAAATCTTGCTTGGGTTTGTAAGACAAGATCACCAGGTTAAGCAATTGATTGTGAATATGTTTGTGAGCAAATTCTTTGGCTTGTGCTTCTCCTTGACAGGCAAAAGCTTGGCCTTGGGGTTTGGGCTTGTAAGCTTTTGCTATGTTTTATAAATTCGGATCATTGTCCTCTGTAGAGTTGGAGTCGAGACTTGGAATGTTATCTGAACTTCCCTAGATCTAAACCGAGTGGTTGTTGGCTCTTCACATGTAATTCCAATGAAGGTGAGATAGGGTTGTGATTGGCACTATGTTTTGCCTGTTAGTGGAACTCCAAAAATTAGAACAGACACTAACATGACTAATATCCTTCTCTTTCAGGGTCACAATGTGTTGAGAATGGACGGAACAATGAGCCTCGCAGAGCGAAATTGCATAATCCGTGAATTTCAGAGAGAAGCCACCTCCAACGTATTAATCATGACAACACAGGTTGGCGGAGTCGGTCTCACCCTTACTGCTGCTGACAGGGTCATTATTTGTAAGTGTTCTGTGCTGAGACCTGTCACTTCTGAGATAGGATTTTTGGTGCCCCGTCACCGAAATATGGAAAAAATCAACATGGCAGCTTGTAATGTTTGACATGAAATACGCTAACTGACTCAGATTATAATGTAGAGACTCTGGGCCGTATTCACAAAGGGTGATCATCGCGCGATTAAGACTTAGACGCGTGTAACTTCACTAAATGCACACACTTCCACCATGCTTTTGACGAAGTTACACGCGTCTAAGACTTAAACGCGCGATGATCACCCTTTGTGAATACGGCCCTCTATGATTAAGGTATGAAAGTTATTCCACAAAAACATATACATCAGTGTCCACATGTCGAAAACATAGCCATGCTGTTGGGGGCGTAACCCCTCAGCATGAGGTATTTTATGAACAAATTTTGAGATGAAAATTCCAAAGCGTTTTCAAGTTGACCGATCAGTAATAGTATCCCCTGGTGGCCAAAGTAGGACTCGGATGCGGCCGATTTTCAATAGCGAGAAGCATCATCACATGTGGTATCAACATACAAAATTGGAGACAAAAAATCCAAAGCATTCTCAAGTTAGAGCGTTCACGTCGTTGACCAATCAGATTTCAGCTTTTGACCTCTGCGACCTTGAAATGTAGGTCTAATCAAAAACCCGTCTGATATGTTGTGTACCCTGACTGGATACACCCACCATAAAAATTTCATGAAGTTTGGATGACCAGTTTAGGAGTAATCGCAAATTTTGTCATTTCACTATGTGCCCCCTGGTGGCCAAAGTAGGAATCAGATCCGGTCAATTTTCAATGCGAAAAGCGTCATGTCATGAGGTGTCAACATACAAAATGTGAGACGGAAATTCCAAAGCATTCTCAAGTTAGAGCGTTCACGTTGTTTTTGCGTGACGACGACGACGACGGACGACGACGACAGACGCCAGCGTGATGACTACCCCGAAGACCCTGATGGGGCTTGGCATCCTGAGAATATCAGGCGTTCTTAGTGCTCGCTACCTTCGTCACCGCACACAAACCCCTGAGAGAATACGCCTGAATTGGTGGAGTATCAAAGCCATTCCAGCAAACGTTCATCCCCACCATCTCATCCCAAGTAGGCCGGTAATTGATACACATGAACTACGTAGGTAACAAAGCTGACCCAGCAGGTCAACATGAAATAAACTCCTGTTTCGCGACGTGTGGCCTGAGAATGATAAACATTCTGTGCGATGAATGTAGGATAGGCTGAACTCAACTTAAGGGTTATGTAAAGTTACTCGAAATCTCGAATTTTTGAAGCAAAAAGTCTTGACTAACTGCACAAAAAATTGGGAAAATAAGGCTCGAGGGCCCTCGGGAACCGTCATAAGAAGGTGCCCCGAGCCTTATTTTCTCAATTCAGTGTGCAGTTAGTCAGATTTTTTTGCGTCAAAAATTCGCGATTTCGAGTCACTTTTCATAACCCTTAAGTTGAATCCAGCTGTGTAGGATAGGTTAATGAGGACCCTAGCTCACTGGCTCAATAGGTGTCACCAGTGGTTAAATCTATTGAAATGAAACTGGCAACTCGGTCCTGATCAATTTCCCACACAAAAGCCGTCCATTGTATAGGACCGAGTTTCGGTGTGCTGCCCTCTATCGTAGCTAGGATGCCCATTGCCGGCATAACAGGTCAGCTGTGTCAGATGCTTGGCTGTGAATATTACAAGGGCCGTTATACATTTAAACGTGTAACTGATCTCTAGTTAGGCTGAGGTGGGGAAGCCGAGGTACACCCTTAATCAAAAGTAAATGCACAGCTAATAAACTTAAATATGTCCCAAAATCTTCAGCGGATCAACCTTTGCTTTTTACGGCAATTACTTAGGGCATCAAGACACATTTTGAGACCAAAAATATCATGAACTTGCATGAGTTGTATTTTTGACAAAAGTTTGAAATTTCCATAAAAAAGTGTGATTTTCAATCACATATTTTTTAGAAGTGAAACCAACGTCACTTTAAAGCCTGTTTGTTTCCCAGCAAAATTATTTTTTCAGGTTTAAAAAATTCCGTGGTGAACAGAAGTTACAGAGCATTTTCCAAAATGAATTTCGTCCGGTTTTCCAGTCAAGTCAGGGCTATTCCTTCCGTCTCATTTAGATCTACCCAGCCTGCTGAATATTGTGAATAGGCCTATTCATGGCCTAGTCAACAATAGTTACTGCTGATGACACTCCATCGAGTAATCCAAGGCCAGGCGGTCTTTTGTGTGAGATGAGTGCCGGTGTCACCTTTCTTAATTCCTCCTTACAATTCCTTACCAATGAAGGCAGGAGAGCCTACGTAACCTCTTATGGAATTGACGCCATTTACTAACTTGACCTACGATGAATGGGACTTATTATTCCGTGAGCTTGGTCTTGGGACAATAACGAAAGGTCAACTATAAAATAAGACTCGAACTGTTGACTGGAGTTTCGACTGAAACTTTCGAATAAATTCTTCATAATTACGACATGGGAGCTCCAATTGAAAATTTGAAAATTTATTCGTGTATAGAAACAGGAAAGCTTTAAAATGGCGTTGGTTTCACTTCAAAAAAATATGCGATTGAAAATCACACTTTTTTATAGAAATTTCGAACTTTTGTCAAAAATACAACTCATGCAAGTTCATGATATTTTTGGTCTCAAAATGTGTCTTGATGCCCTAAGTAATTGCCGTAAAAAGCAAAGGTTGATCCGCTGAAGATTTTGGGACATATTTAAGTTTATTAGCTGTGCATTTACTTTTGATTAAGGGTGTACTTCAGCACTGTGTTGTGCGCGACACTACGGTACAATCTACGTGCAATGCCTGTCATCTTAAGGTGACTCAGAAATGGCGTTCGCTGATTGGGCGCCTTTCCTTCGGCGCCTACTAACCCAGCAAATTTGGCGAATGCTCTCAGGGGTTTGTCTGCGGTGACGAAGGGAGCGAGCAGTAAGGACGCCTGATATTCTCAGGATGGGCCTCCGGGGGGGGGGGAGTTGCTGAGAGGAAGTTATGCAATTTCAAATCCGCACAGTTTTGTTATGATTTTTCGTATTTTTAAAAACATTTTGGCTTGTTTCTTTTGAAACGTTTCAGTGTTTACATACTACCTGGTCTAATACATTCCGCAGGGGGTCTACCCTATGTGGCCCGGGTTCTATGTGGCCCGGGTTAGGGTTAGGGTTAGGGTTCTATGTGGCCCGGGTTAGGGTTAGGGTTAGAATCCGGGCCACATAGAACCCGGGCCACATAGACGTGGTCCCATTTCGCAGTAGTTCACGGGGAGTGTGCCCCTTATGAAACAAAATGGAAAAATACAAAAGTACGTGAACCAAAAAACATGAGCTTTGTCCTAAGATTACCATATTGTTTATCGTATAGGTACAAAAGGGAATACAAAGCCTGGTTGAAGACGAAGCAAGTGATGATGCTTGATACATCGCTAACATTTTGAGGTAGGCAGTTCTGAAACAATGGGCCGTATTCTAGAAGCTTTCTTAATCAGGCAGTATTTGTTTGTATTTCATTTTTCCGTCAGGGCCGACGCTACAGCATTACTGACCCTGCTAAGTACGGAGGAGGCCATCACAAGCTACTCATGTTCCTCACTTGGATGGGGTATTTTACTTGCCCTTGCAAAGACACAAGGTACAAGGCACCATGGCTTACTGTCCCATGCGACGGACGTGAAGAGCCGGGAATGAAATCCCATATGGCCCGGGCTGTATTCGAACCCGGGACCAGCCGCTTGCTAAGCGGACGTGATAACCACTAGGCTATCAGGCTCCTCAGGCAGTAGTGGAAACCTACAGCGCCGCCAATAGTGCGGCGGTCGACGTTGAACCGTTTTATTTATGAATAACCATGTAGGCCTACATTGTATTAACTAATCCAACTTTTTGGTTACTCTTTCTAGGTTTCTAGGGATGTATCACGGGCCAAAGGTGTGTCGCGTGAAAGAATGTGGGCCGCTGCAGATGACCTTTATGTGCATGTGAAGTTTCGGCCTGATCGGACATCTGATATGGCCACCAGGTGGCGTAACTCAAAAATCATCAAAGTGCTGTAACTCAGGAACGACTTGATCCGAAGTGCTCCAATGTGCTGTGTGGCCCCCTGCAGATGACCTTTATGTGCATGTGAAGTTCCGGCCCGATTGGACATCAAATATGGCCGCCAGTTGGCATAACCCAAAAATGATCAAAGTCCTACTTGGGAATGACTTGACCCAGATTGCTCATAACTGATATGTACCAACCTGATGAGCACATGGTCCATGGACCATTTCATATAATTCACATTCGAATATTATAATAATTAATTCAATTCTTGTGAACTTGGTACAGTTTTATTCCTATATGTTTAAATTATGATCACATGTCCAGGACAGAACTCGTTTCTGATTGGTTGAGCCAGATCATGTGATTTCCTACTTTGTTCAGTTAAGTAAGACCTTACTGGCTCCGCAATTTTGCATTATAATGCTACTTGGCTCTTGATTGGGTTAGAACACAACATCTAATTAACATACCCATCACCTGTGCTTGGGATTGGATAGAGCAAGTCATGTGATCCTAATGCTGTTCTATGATTGGCATGTTAAACACATGAACTTGCAGTTTATTGGTTGATTTAGGTCATGTGACTGGTATACTGTTCTACGATTGGTCAATGTTGACAGATTATTAGTTTGAAGATAGACACATTGAATGCGGTGTAGGTGAAAGATGCGTTTTGCAGANATGAAATGAATTTATTTAGAACATAACAGATACAAAGAAGAAGAAGGGCTGACGCCGAAGGCATTAATAGCCCTTATACATGAAAATAAAATGTAATAGTAATGATGAGGAACATAGGACAATTCCAGAGTATAGACAAAATTAAGGAAATAGCAAATAAGTAGGAAGAAAAAGAAACAAACCGACAAGTACTCAGGAGATGAGGTATTGGCTGCGGAACTGGATCAGTTACCTATTTGACACAGCACAGACGTAGTGGGCAGAAAGTGATAATATTAATTTATTAACGGACAAAGGCAGCATATCGCTGCCATTGAGAATAAGATCCAGTTTCGCAGTTAACCCCAACCTGTCAAAAGATAAATGGTTAAAAGAAGGCAGCAAACCAAGGTCTGAATAAAATTTGGCACGATTATCATTAAGAAGAGGGCATTGGAGGAGAAGGTGTAAAGTGGTTTGAGCACGGTATCCACACTCACATGAAGGGTCGTTAACACCAGTAAAATTGTGAGAATACAAATGACTTTTAAAATTTAAATCACACTTAGTTCTGTTAAAAAATATTTCCTCCTGTCGAGTAAGACCAAGTTTTGACGTGGTAAGAGGATTCTTTTTACCATGAAGGTGGTTTTTAATTCTATATTTAAAAGATGATTTAGAAAAGGACTCCTTGATGTGAGTAGGTACCGTCTCCCAGGCCTTGATACTACTAGGTATAGCAGACGCACGCATTTTAGCAGACATGTGTGGAGGCATTCTGAAAGGTCTTTGATTCCTCAAGGCACGATGAGGTAAGGGATTCCTATAGGGAGTAAAAAGATCTGAAACATAACTAGGTACTTCACCATGGGTGACCTCGTACATTAAAACCATTTTTTTCTCCTTACGTCTAATTTCTAAAGTAGGCCAATCAAGACACTTCAAGACTTTCTGTGTACTTGTCCCAAGTAGGCACCCACTAACGATCAACCCAGCCCTATAATGAATTTGATCCAATTTTGATAGAAGTCGCTGATTGCCCACTTCAAACAAGATACTCCCATACTCTAAGTGAGGTAAGATAAAGGATTTATACATGTGTTCGAGATGTTTGGATCGAACAGTAGACTTTAAAGCCTTTAACGGATTTAACATGACATTGCATTTGTCTATAGTGTTACATAGATGAACATCAAAGCGTAGGCATTCATCGAGAGTTACCCCCAAGTGCTTGTGATACGAACCGCGAGGTATAGGTTGATTGTTTAAGGATAAAACTGGATGATGAGATGGACGTTTACGGGGAGGATAAAAAATAACTTCTTTACTCTTAGAAGCTTTAAAACACAGCTTCCACAGATTTGACCAGTGTGACAACCTGTCAAGGTCCTGCTGTAACAGCATATTTGCCTGATTAATGTTATCAGGACTGACAGGGAGAAACAAGGAACTATCATCGGCATAAAGATATAGACAACAGTTATGAACTGCTTCACTAAGATCATTAATATATATAAGAAATAACAGTGGTCCGAGGATAGATCCTTGTGGAACACCACAGTTAATATAACCGGGCTGGGACCGGTCAGAGAAGCAGTTATCAAGTCTGACTGTAATCTGTCTAGCCGAGAGATAAGAATCCAGAAGACGAAGCAGGTCGCCACGTATCCCATACGCTGAGAGTTTCTTTAGAAGCAAAAAGTGAGGTACGGAGTCGAAAGCACCTGCGATATCCAAGAAAACCGCTCTGGTCTCAAACCCGTTCTCAGAGTTGCCAAGAATCATATCAATTTTACCTAGTAACTGCTTCTCTGTACTGTGCTCGGCAAAGTGACTGATTTCGTCATCGATACAACCTTTCCAGTCCTCCTTAATTCTCATGCGAAGTTTCAGCGCTTAACTATGCCTTACAGGGTGTTTTTGGCATGCTGTTTGCCAGGATGGCTAATTTCTTATATAAGGCGAAATTCAGAGTCGGACCACCTGTGACGTCAGCAGCTTCGCTATCTGGCCGCTGCGCGGCGTTCCGGGTCCTTTGCGTCAAGCCAAAGCAAATGCTTGAAAACGTATTAATAAGCTTCTGCTTTAGCTTCAGTCTTTTGCTTGTTAAATACATGTATAAGCAAGAGCTGCGTGGCACATGCTTGCTCAACCTACTAGCGAGGTTAAGATCTTACAACTCGCACTCCCACTCCGATTCCGAGGTGCTAAAATTCGGACTTTTCAAGTTGGAGATAAATTTACCATCCAGGCTGATTCTATTCCTTCTCCTGAATGAGTAAACACCATTGTTTTGGGAAACTCCGTTGTATTTGATGATGTAGTTCCCAAAAAGGAGTCCTCTGTAGAGTTGGAGTCGAGACTTGGAATGTTATCTGAACTTCCCTAGATCTAAACCGAGTGGTTGTTGGCTCTTGACATGTAATTCCAATGAAGGTGAGATAGGGTTGTGATTGGCACTATGTTTTGCCTGTGGCTGCATTTAATTTTAATATTATTTTATTATCATTATTATTATTATTATTGCTTCTCTCCCTTAATTATAATTTCATAGTAGTGTATTATTTTTATGTCATATCTTAATTTTGTGCTTAATGTTTTAATACGTGTATCTTTGTTTCTTTCTTTATCTTTTTAATTATCACTCACCCTCCTTGCACGCTAGGAACCTCGGTACACTCCCAAGACAGATCCGAGGCTTCCTTTCTGCAACTCTTTCTTTTTCCTATCTGCACATTCCTGTTTATTGTATCTCCGCCAATGAATGTAATTTTCACGGCTGCAATAAACTTTTTTGTAATTTGTAATTTGTAATTTGTTATTAGTGAAACTCCAAAAATTAGAACAGACACTAACATGACTAATATCCTTCTCTTTCAGGGTCACAATGTGTTGCGAATGGATGGAACACTCAGCCTCGCAGACCGGAACTGCATAACCCGGGAATTTCAAAGAGAAGCAACTTCCAATGTGTTAATCATGACCACACAGGTTGGCGGAGTCGGTCTCACCCTTGTAGAGAACAGGTTCGATTCCTGGGCGGGCCTCATATCAAGTGATAGAGTGTGTGACTGTTTCAGAGTGAGGTTTCTCTAAGGCTCTTATTTCCTCCTACAATACACACAAACTGCCCAATATTGTCTGAACAGTCAATTAAGAGTCAAGTCAGAGCTCACTGTTTTGACTATTTTTTAAAATGTGTCTATTTATGGTTCCCGATCAATCAGATCGGGAACCATATTGTTTTTGGTCATGGTGTCTGTGTGTGTGTGCGTGTGTGTGTGCGTGTATGCGTGTGTGTGTCTGTGTGTCCGGTCTGTCACACCTTCATATCTCATCTCCTTGAACAGCTACAGCCTTGGAAACAAATCCTACCCCTAGGTTTGTCAACCTGGGCAATCCAATGAGCCAATAATTTTCAATCTCAGATGCCTCCATCATGATGTAATCAACATATCGGACTTGATATTTTGTCTGTCACGCTTTTATCTGATGGCATAACTCGGCTCCTTCAACACCTACAGCAATGGAAATAAGTTCTACCCTTAGGTTTTCGTACCTTAGGAATTGAATGGGCTGGTTACTTTTGATGTGAGATGTTGGGGTCATGGTGATATCGATATCACGAATTTGATATTTTCAGATAACTTGCCATACTGTCAACTGAGCAACATGAAACAAGTCTTAGTTCATGCCTACTTATCCAAGGACTGGACTATGTTGAAATTCTCAGCCTCAAGTGTCCGGGTGTTCGAAATATCATGAGATTTTGATATATCAAACTTGATAATTTGAAATATCTCTGCCTGTGGTAAAGGTAGAGGCATGATATCACCCATACTTAGGTTATTGAGGATGCCCATTTCGATTATGCAATGACCTTGATCATCAGAGGTCAAGGTCAAGGTCAGAGGTCAAGGTCGAACTTGAAAATTTGAAATATCTCTGCCTGTGGTAGTGATAGAGACATGATATCACCCACACTTTAGGTTATTGAGGATGCACATTTCGATTACGCAATGACCTTGATTGTCAGAGGTCAAGGTCAAGGTCAAACATGAAAATTTGTAATTTCTCTGCCTGTGGTAGTGATAGAGACATGATATCCCCCATACTTAGGTTATTGAGGATGCCCATTCCGATTATGCAATGACCTTGATGATCAGAGGTCAAGGTCAAGGTCATACTTTGATAATTTGATACATCTCTGCCTATGGCAGAGGTGGAAGCATGATATCACCCACTATTAAGTTACTGAGGATGCCCATTTTGATAATGCAATGACCTTGATGATCAGAGGTCAAGGTCAAACCCCTGTCATGCCTGTAAGGTCCTCTTACACAAGCGGGAACCATCAGACATTTACAATGTCATCTTGTTTTATTTTTCAGGCATTTTTGGCACAAGCGACCATGACCTGATCTTCGCTGAAAATATCGGTCATGAGATGGCGGCTTCAGAAGAAACCTGCCATGAACGATTCATTGATGAAAGAGTATGTGACTTTGATTTTTCATCAAGGCCGAAGCTACAACATTGGCCATGATAAGAATGGCGGGAAAAAGCCATCACAAGGTACTCATTAGCTCACTGGGGTGAGCTATTACGATGGTGTAGCGTCCGTCGTCCCTCGTGGTCGTTGTCCGTTAGCAGGGCACATTTCGTAACCGCTGGAGCTATTGATCTGAAACTTGGTACATATACATGTATACCCCTAGGTCAGATGACCCATGACTCTAAGTTTCGGTCCGATTCGAAGTTCGAACCTGCCACAGTTTGTCATTATTTCACCGAGCGACTTCATATCTTGCATAAACATGCATTGGGTGGCCAAACTGAGAGTCGAATGAGACCGAAACTTGGTGTCGTGGGTCATCTGACCTAGGGGTATGTGTACCAAGTTTCAGATCAATAGCTCCAGCGGTTACAAAACGTGCCCTGCTAACGGACAACGACGCACGACGGACGCTGCACCATAATAGCTCATCCCATAGCCTCGTAGATACAAACTTTTTCTCCCAAATGATGACAAATACTTGTTATTTCGGCGTGATCAACGAAAAGAACCTTTGTTATCAATTGTATATTGTTATATTTACGTAATCAAGGGAATGAAATTTCTCCTTCACAAGTTAGAGTGGAAAATCCCCAAAATAGCCTTTTCTCATTTCTAATATCTGAAAAAATAAGCCACTACATTTGCCAAAAACCACGCAGACACAGGTTTGCAATTATACAAAAATCATCCCCTCCAAATTTCAGCTGGAAAGGTTGTACCACGGCTGAGAAAATCCGCGAACATAAACCGTGAAGGAAAATCAAGGATGATAATAAATGGTCACTCTAGTGAACCTTGTAGCATCTTTGGGCCGTAACCATTATGCATTCCCCCTTGCCTTGATACACATGATTGCTTAATCTGTTCACTTATAACCAGAGGTGGGAAGGTGTATTTCTGCAACATATCCTCCTCTGAGGCCATGTTTACCTTACGTAAACATGAGGCTCCAGTTCCATAGAGCTCACGTTTACACTTTTCACGCGCCACGCTTCACGTTTTCCTTTCGTTCCTCGATTCAGCACACAACGAGACACACATTACCTGTCCTGTGGCATGCTTTCTCCGAGGAATGAAAGGAAAACGTGAAGTGTAACGCGAGAAAAGTGTAAACGTGAACTCTATGGAACTGGAGCCTCAGGGACACACACCGCATGAGCTACTGCAAAATCTTGTCCGCAGTCAGGTGTACTTCACTGCGGACAGAAATATAGGTCATCCAGGTGTGCTGTGTGTATTTATATATCATGGTATGCAGGGGGCTACATTGAAACGTTTCAAAAGAAACGGGCCAAATGAAACGACCCAAAAAACATGCTAAATCTGAAGTTGCATGGCAAAAACGGTGTAATTTTGTTTTTGCAGTTCATTTTTGGCACTTTCATGGCATAATAGCATTAAGATCTCTCAAAACACACGTCTCCCGTTCAAAACACACGTGGTGTTATTGTTTACATGACACCATGCTTCCCATTCATGTTCAAGGTCTCCCGATCCCAAATATGGAAGTCGTCGCTTCAGAAATTCTCTATGCGATTATTAATTATCTTTTATACTTTCTCTATATGTCACTCGCCATGGTTATTTTCTGTGAGGAATTTGTGTGAGGCCTCAAAACATCTTCAAAATATATCGTTTTTGATATTGGGCAAAGTTTGTAACACAATGTGCATGCGAGTTGTGAATAGATAATAAGCCATGAGCATTCCAACCAATTACTCCGATCATTCCATTATGAGGGGTGCGAGGTTGGCGAGAGGAAAATGTGACGTCGTTCCCCGCAGTGTAGCCTAAATCTGGCTAAGAAATCGCAGAAAAAGCTAAAATGATGATAAAAATCATGAAGGCATCGGGTAATCTACATTCCTCTATTCATACAATGTAAAATAATATAGGTTTTTTGGTAGTTTTGTTATGATTTTTCGTATTTTTAAAAACATTTTGGGTCGTTTCATTTGGATTGTTTCTTTTGAAACGTTTCAATGTTTACATACTCCCTGGTCTAATACATTTCGCAGTAGCTCACGGGGAGTGTGCCCCTTATGAAACAAAATTGAAAAATACAAAAGTACATGAACCAAAAAACATGACCTTTGTCCTAAGATTACCGTATTGTTTATCGTATAGGTACAAAAGGGAATACAAAGCCTGGTTCCGCAGAGTGACGACGACGACATCGAATTTCAAGAAAATACAAGTGATGATGCTAGAACATTTGAACTTGATACATCGCTAACATTTTGAGGTAGGCAGTTCTGAAACAATGGGCCGTATTCTAGAAGCTTTCTTAATCAGGCAGTAGTGGAAACCTACAGCGCCGTCAATAGTGCGGCGGTCGACGTTGAACCGTTTTATTTATGAATAACCATGTATTAACTAATCCAACTTTTTGGTTACTCTTTCTAGGTTTCTAGGGATGTATCACGGGCCAAAGGTGTGTCGCGTGAAAGAATGTGGGCCCCTGCAGATGACCTTTATGTGCATGTGAAGTTCCGGCCCGATTGGACATCAAATATGGCCGCCAGTTGGCATAACCCAAAAATGATCAAAGTCCTACTTGGGAATGACTTGACCCAGATTGCTCATAACTGATATGTACCAACCTGATGAGTACGTGGTCCATGGACCATTTCATATAATTCACATTCGAATATTATAATAATTAATTCAATTCTTGTGAACTTGGTACAATTGTATTCCTATATGTTTAAATTATGATCACATGTCCAGGACAGAACTCGTTTCTGATTGGTTGAGCCAGATCATGTGATTTCCTACTTTGTTCAGTTAGTAAGACCTTACTGGCTCCGCAATTTTGCACTATAATGCTACCTGGCTCTTGATTGGGTTAGAACACAACATCTAATTTAACATACCCATCACCTGTGCTTTGGATTGGATAGAGCAAGTCATGTGATCCTAATGCTGTTCTATGATTGGCATGTTAAACACATGAACTTGCAGTTTATTGGTTGATTTAGGCCATGTGACTGGTATACTGTTCTATGATTGGTCAATGTTGACAGATTATTAGTTTGAAGATAGACACATTGAATGTGGTGTAGGTGAAAGATGCGTTTTGCAGAAATTCTGATGAATGAAATTGTCTCCAACGAGGGATCTTACAGTCGTGGTTCAGACGCAAAGTGATCCGGAGAAGTCAGTGGCTGCCTGTTCTATAGAGCTTGTGCAGGTGACGTCATCACGGAAAAGTTTCATATAATTTAATATAATATAAATACCATTTCAGCACCCTTGCTATATAGGCATGTTGGACGGAAAAGATCTGCTGGTGACCGCTCTTACAGGGTCTGTGCCCCACAGCTTTGGCATGCTCTCCCCAGTCGCACCAGGGCTTGTGGTGAATTTATGCATTTTAAATCCATGGTCAAGACGGTGCTGTTTGATGAGGCTTTTAATTAAGACTCTTGTCANTTTCCTGGCTTGTTTTTGGTCATCGATGTTTGTGTTATACAGCTCACCCTCGCTGTAACGTACTCACTGGGATCCATGGCAAAAGTACGTTATAACGAAAGTCCTACTTGGGAATGACTTGGCCCAGATTGATATTTGATATTATTCAGACCAGCACAATCAACAAATAAAGGATACAGAGAATAAGAAAAGAAGATATCATGGTCTGGGATACAACCAAGATCAAAGGTAGATCGCTAACGGTTGTACCCCATGACAAGGTGAATGAAACAAAATGAATTGAAAGGAGTGCAATGATATACACTGACCCGATGACGGCTACTATACACATGAAAAAAATATAAACTAAAGTGGATTAAAATTCACACGAGCACAAACGTAACAATGAGGGATTGTACAGTACAATCCCAGCATATAGTTCTTATAATACAGAGTGAAGCCAGCAAGGCTGTGGGTGTGAATTTTTTCAGTTACTAAGAGGGGTAGGAAGTTATGGATATGTACAATACTAGAAAGAGGTATGAGTTTGGCAATGTGTCTGCAAAAAGGGGCAACTAGTTCAGTCTATTCCGAGTATTATGATAATGGATTTGATTATTTGTTGTAAAAGTGTCGGGTGAAAAATAACTAAATTAATGGGTAACTCGTTCTTGAAAAATTTATAAAGAAATTTCATTTGTACGAGGGCGTGTCGATCAGGTAACTTAATTTTTAATTCCTTAAAGAGGGGTTGAGTATGGGCTATAAAATGACTTCTAGTTATTATGCGGACAGCTTTCTTTTGCAGTTTTAGTATATTGTTATGGTTGTAGCCCCAGGATAATAATTGATAATGAAGGTGAGGAGTAAGTATATAGTGAGCAACGTTTTTCGAGGGACACAGTGTTTAATATGGTTTAAAATTCCTATTGCTCTCGAGATCTTTAAGGATTTACAGGGTGTTTCAAAAAAAAGTTGTCATCTCTAAAGTATCTCCAGATTCCAAACCCATGAATATTTTTGGCTCAGATTTTGTAAGCTGCTAGGTGTAGACATACTCATAATGTTTATGTAATGTTTGTTTGATGGTGTCTTGTTATGACGGAACAGTGACCCCAAAAGTAAAAGGGTCCGAAATGCAGGTGTCCTCCAAACAATAAAAGAACCATGATGATTAAAATGCTACCTGGCTCTTGATTGGGTTAGAACACAACATCTAATTAACATACCCATCACCTGTGCTTGGGATTGGATAGAGCAAGTCATGTGATCCTAATGCTGTTCTATGATTGGCATGTTAAACATATGAACTTGCAGTTTATTGGTTGACTTAGGTCATGTGACTGGTATACTGTTCTATGATTGGTCAATGTTGACAGATTATTAGTTTGAAGATACTCTGTAAAGCGCCCCTGGCAAATTTTATTTTAAGGGGCGCTATATAAATATTATTATTATTGTTATCATTATCTATATTATCTATATTCATTATCTGTATTCACCCATTATCTGTATTCACTCATTGTCTGTATTCACTCATTATCTGTATACGCTGTGTACACTCATTATTATCTGTGTACACTCGTTATTATCTGTGTACACTCATTATTATCTGTGTACACTCATTATTATCTGTGTACACTCATTATTATCTGTGTACACTCATTATTATCTGTGTAGGTGACGTCATCACGGAAAAGTTCACCATACTGAAGGTCAAATTGACGTCAAATGATGTCGGAGACCCACGTGGTGCACTTCGTCGTCAGTACAAGTGGAGTGTGTGCGTCTTCAACCATGACGCGATCTACACGTGGCGCACATTGTTGTCGACGTCAACATGGTGAGCTGCCGGTCAAAGTGACGTCATAATGAGCTGCTGCAGAAGCTCTATACCAATAGGGCCTATTCGCTTGACGGCAATTTCTATACAATACCGACCGTACAAAGCTCGGCCCACATGACAACCTTCCGCCTTCTCTGATTTCCCGCCCAGGACGGTATTGGGGCGCGGGTACAGTACTAGTATATAGTGAGCAACGTTTTTCGAGGGACACAATGTTTAATATGGTTTAAAATTCCTATTGCTCTCGAGATATTTAAGGATATAGATGCTGAATGATGGGACCAATCAAGAGACTTATGTATAATAAGACCAAGAAAATTAAACTCTTCAACGCGATCAATGGTGGTTTGATGGATTTTAATTATAACGTGAGTTGGTCTAGAGCCTGGGCGTTCAAAGATAATGTATTTGGTTTTTGAGATATTGAGTGAGAGTTTGTTTGCTTCGAGCCAGTGTGATATTTTTGCTACTTCTGAATTGAGGTTATAGTTTAATTCATCCAGACTTGCCTCAGAACCAAAATTGCTAAGTTCGCTCTCTAATGTAGTGTCGTCAGCAAACATGATGGGGTTGAAGATGTTACTTGCTTGTTGTAAATCGTTAATATAAATTAAGAACAAAAGTGGACCTAAAATTGATCCTTGAGGAACGCCAGTTTTAATGGGTAAACGAATGGATTGTGTGCCACAGAAATCAACAAATTGTTCACGGTTAGACAAATAACTTTTAAGAAGAGACAGGGCAGTATCATTAAGACCATAATATTTTAGTTTTCCGAGTAAAATACCGTGATCGAGAGTGTCAAATGCCTTACTGAGATCCATAAAGATGGCAATAGATTTATTTCCAGAATCTAGTGTTTTTGTAATTCTATCAATGAGTTCAACTGCAGCAAGGTCAGTAGAGTGCTTGGGTCGGAAGCCATATTGGCTTGGATATAGTAGGTCATTTTGGGTGAAATAATTGCTGAGTTGGTCATGAAGGACTTTTTCGTAAATTTTAGAGATGGAGGGGAGCAGGGATATAGGACGATAATTGTCTAAAATGGTAGGGTCACCTTTTTTTATAGAGGGGAAGGACTCGTGCTATCTTAAGCCTGTCTGGAAAGATACCAGTGGATATTGAGTGGTTTAACATGTGTGTAATAGGTTTCAAGATTTCCTTTTTACATTCTTTTAAAAGTTTCCCACCCATAACTAGTTTTTGTCTGGAGCCTGTCGATTGCTTTTTCAACGGTAGTTTCAGTGATATAGTAAGCTCGAGTTTAAACCACCGGTTCATTATGTTCATGAGCACACCCAAAGTAGGGTCAGTTTCACCCTAGGCCTTAAGCAACTATTCATTCCATCACGTGATTGTGATCGCACAAGCAATTCCAGCCATTCAGCGTAATAGTTATTATGTTTTATTCACTCCCATTTCGATTGTGGGTGTGCTTATGAACCGGTGGTTTAAACTCGAGTTTACTGTAGTTTCAAAGTGGAAAATTTTGTGTTGGGGATGTCCTAAGTAATCTCTGTAGTGTGAAGCAGGGTTTTTGATGGATGCTGATAATTTGGGGCCAATGTTTGCCATAAAAGTATTAAATTCGTTTGCTATAATTGTTTTATCGGATGTATTTAATCTCTGTAGTGTGATGCAGGGTTTTTGATGGATGCTGATAATTTGGGGCCAATGTTTGCCATAAAAGTATTAAATTCGTTTGCTATAATTATTTTATCGGATGTATTAGTTTGGTTGATTCTGGAAACTGAGATGACTTTGAAGTTTTGTTTAAGATAGAGTTAATAGTTGACCAGGTTTTCTTCATGTCATTTTTATTTCTTTCAAGGACACTGACGTAGTAATTCTTTTTAGTAGCATTGATAAGTCTATGGAGTACTTTGTTGCAATTTCTTAGTTGTAATGTTCTAGACTAGTTCCTTGTCGTTCCGCTACGTGGCGCTACGCTCTACTGCACTATAACGACAAGCACGGACCACCATCTTTTGTTCAATTAGTCGGAATTCCGCCTAATTCGTTTTCCACATCTGCGCACATTCCTGCGCAGGTTCTATGCGTGGAGACGCTTTTTATGCGTGGAGAGTGGAAATATCATTGTCGAAGTTCTAAATATAGCCTGGAACACGTGTATTTTGACGGTTGAACTGCATGAACTGACTACTGACGTGACAGCAGCTGGATTAATTATGTTCGACTGTCACTGGGGTTGGAAACTGGTAAGTTTACGAGGGAGGAGGCGTGAGTTTTTTCACGGTATGTTGTATGTAGGCATACTGGGAGTCCTTTGTTTTTTCGTCTCGTTTTTGTGAGGGCAGATAAACTCTGCAGTGCAGTGCAGCAGTGCACTGCATGGGTGCCGACGTGGTGGTAGGCCTAGGCCTTGCTTGCATCCATGCCTCCCCCACTGGCGGGCAGTCCTCCTGCTGGAGTGCGAGTAGGCCTAGATCATGAGGTAAACTCCAAGAAAATTTCGGCGGAACAAAGCAGGGTTATTGAAGGCTGGACATAGTGCTGGGAAATACCCCGAGGAGTGCTAAAAATAGAATGTACTACGTCATCAATATGGTGCAAAATGGCGCCCCATTCCTGTCTTTATATTTTCAGCCATCTATAAAGACAGGGTACTAGTCTAGTAATGTTCTGATTTCATATGGAGGCGAGTTACGTGGTGTATCTTTAAGTTTTTTGTATAATTTATCCCGTTTTTTTATTGATTTGATTAGTCCATTACTTATCCACGGTGAATTTTTGTGTTTATATTTATTAAACCTCGATCTAATTAGAGGAATGTTATCATCCAAAGCTGTACATAAAGTATCATGAAAATGGTTGAATTCAGTGTTGATGTCTGCATTGAGTGGTTCATTTAATGGTATTAGATTTATTTCTAAGTCTCTTTTAAAACTGGATATTGCTTCCGCGGAAAATCTTCGATGTTCTACTATTTTCTGTTGTTTTCGTTGATTGTCAAGAACATTACTAATTCCTATGATATAGGGCTGATGGTCGGATATGCGATTTGTAAGAATACCCGTTACAATTGAAGGGAAATAACGAGATAACCTACAGAAAAAATTGTCGATTAAGGTAGCGCTATGTGATGTTATTCTAGTTGGTGATGTAATAGTAGGGCCATCTGCCGAGCTGTTCTGATCAAGGCAACAGGAGACAATTGGTGTCATTTTGTAGGTATATCATTCTTCATTTTTTGTAACAAACCTAAAGTTACAATTTATCTCTACTCCCTGGTAAAAAGGGAAGAGTGCCTAAACGGCAATAACTCTTGAACCTTTGGAGATATCGGCAAACGGTTCAGTGGAAAAATGGAGGAGACATTGACGATGGTTCACTGCACATTTGGTCAACTCCAAGGGGGCGCGTGCCTGCACTCTTTTTAACTTAACCACTCACTGGAGAGATTTTGTAACGTTACAAAATCTCTCCAGTGGTGAGATTTTGTAATGACGTTTTTGCCGTTTAGGCCCTCTTCCCTTTTGTGCTTGAGAGACAGGTGCTGCCCCCTGAGCTAAGGCACAGAAACTATTACAGCGGCAAAGGTTCAACAGTAACTTTCATGTGTTACAAATTATCACCATACTAGATTCTCTCAGAGAAAGTTTGACAAGGTTCAGGGGTAGGCCGAGTGCATTCGCAATTTCTGTCGTAATTTGCCGTGATGTTCCATTGAATGCAGGATGGAGCGGACTAGGCTAAGTGAAACTGGGCTGAGGACAGGAGGTAACCAAAGTTTCCAGGCCATCTGCCGAGCTGTTCTGATCAAGACAACAGGAGACAATTGGTGTCATTTTGTAGGTATATCATTCTTCATTTTTTGTAACAAACCTAAGTTACAATTTATCTCCACTCCCTGGTAAAAAGGGAAGAGGGCCTAAACGGCAATAACTCTTGAACCTTTGGAGATATCGGCAAACGGTCCGGTGGAAATATGGAGGAGACATTGACGATGGTTCACTGCACATTTGGTCAACTTTCTCCAAGGGGGCGCGTGCCTGCACTCTTTTTAACTTAACCACTCACTGCAGAGATTTTGTAACGTTACAAAATCTCTCCAGCGGTGAGATTTTGTAATGACGTTTTTGCCGTTTAGGCCCTCTTCCCTTTTGTGCTCGAGTGACAGGTGCTGCCCCGTGAGCTAAGGAACAGAAACTATTACAGCGGCAAAGCTCCCTGGAGAGATTTTGTAACGTTACAAAATCTCTCCAATGGCGAGATTTCGTAACTTAACAAAATCTCTCCAGTGGTGAGATTTTGTAATAACGTTTTGCCGTTTAAAGGGCCTCTAGAGGCAGCTCGCCATTAGGCTACTATCAGTTCCGGTTCTTCGGCCAGGCGGCGCCACTTTAACGTAATAATCACTGGTACGAGGTATTCAACCTGGGTTTTCCCCGTGGTTTTCCCCTGCCATGCTGGCTGCCTCTAGAGGCCCTTTAAGCCCTCTTCCCTTTTGTGCTTGAGAGACAGTGCTGCCCCCTGAGCTAAGGAACAGAAACTATTACAGCGGCAAAGGTTCTACAGTAACTTTCATGTGTTACAAATTATCATCATACTAGATTCTCTCAGAGAAAGCTTGACAAGGTTCAGGGGTAGGCTGAGTGCATTCGCAATTTCTGTCGTAATTTGCCGTGATGTTCCATTGAATGCAGGATGGAGCGGACTAGGCTAAGTGAAACTGGGCTGAGGACAGGAGGTAACCAAAGTTTCCAGGCCATCTGCCGAGCTGTTCTGAACAAGACAACTGGAGACAATTGGTGTCATTTTGTAGGTATATCATTCTTCATTTTTTGTAACAAACCTAAGTTACAATTTATCTCCACTCCCTGGTAAAAAGGGAAGAGGGCCTAAACGGCAATAACTCTTGAACCTTTGGAGATATCGGCAAACGGTTCAGAGGAAATATGGAGGAGACATTGGCGATGGTTCACTGCACATTTGGTCAATTTCCTCCAAGGGTGCGCGTGCCTGCACTCTTTTCAACTTAACCACTCACTGGAGAGATTTTGTAACGTTACAAAATCTCTCCAGTGGTGAGATTTTGTAATGACGTTTTTGCCGTTTAGGCCCTCTTCCCTTTTGTGCTCGAGTGACAGGTGCTGCCCCCTGAGCTAAGGAACAGAAACTATTACAGCGGCAAAGCTCACTGGAGTGATTTTGTAAGTTACAAAATCTCACCACTAACTGGAGAGATTTTGTAACGTTACAAAATCTCTCCAGTCAGTGGTGAGATTTTGTTACGTTACAAAATATCTCCACTGGCGAGATTTTGTAACTTTACAAAATCTCTCCAGTGGTGAGATTTTGTAATAACGTTTTTGCCGTTTAGGCCCTCTTCCCTTTTGTGCTTGAGAGACAGGTGCTGCCCCCTGAGCTAAGGAACAGAAACTATTACAGCGGCAAAGCTCACTGGAGAGATTTTGCAACGTTACAAAATCTCACCACTAACTGCGGAGAGATTTTGTAACGTTACAAAATCTCTCCAGTCAGTGGTGAGATTTTGTTACGTTACAAAATCTCTCCAATGGCGAGATTTTGTAACTTTACAAAATCTCTCCAGTGGTGAGATTTTGTAATAACGTTTTTGCCGTTTAGGCCCTCTTCCCCTTTGTGCTTGAGAGACAGGTGCTGCCCCCTGTGCTAAGGAACAGAAACTATTACAGAGGCAAAGGTTCTACAGTAACTTTCATGTGTTACAAATTATCACCATACTAGATTCTCTCAGAGAAAGTTTGACAAGGTTCAGGGGTAGGCCGAGTGCATTCGCAATTTCTGTCGTAATTTGCCGTGATGTTCCATTGAATGCAGGATGGAGCGGACTAGGCTAAGTGAAACTGGGCTGAGGACAGGAGGTAACCAAATTTTCCAGGCCATCTGCCTCGCTGTTCTGATCAAGACAACAGGAGACAATATTGGTGTCATTTTGTAGGTATATCATTCTTCATTTTTTGTAACAAACCTAAGTTACAATTTAACTCCACTCCCTGGTAAAAAGGGAAGAGGGCTTAAACGGCAATAACTCTTGAACCTTTGGAGATATCGGCAAACGGTTCAGTGGAAATATGGAGGAGACATTGACGATGGTTCACTGCAAATTTGGTCAACTTCCTCCAAGGGGGCGCGTGCCTGCACTCTTTTTAACTTAACCACTCACTGGAGAGATTTTGTAACGTTACATGGAGAGATTTTGTAACGTTACAAAATCTCTCCAGTCAGTGGTGAGATTTTGTAACGTTACAAAATATCTCCAATGGCGAGATTTTGTAACTTTACAAAATCTCTCCAGAGGTGAGATTTTGTAATAACGTTTTTGCCGTTTAGGCCCTCTTCCCTTTTGTGCTTGAGAGACAGGTGCTGCCCCCTGAGCTAAGGAACAGAAACTATTACAGCGGCAAAGGTTCTACAGTAACTTTCATGTGTTACAAATTATCACCATACTAGATTCTCTCAGAGAAAGTTTGACATGGTTCAGGGGTAGGCCGAGTGCATTCGCAATTTCTGTCGTAATTTGCCGTGATGTTCCATTGAATGCAGGATGGGGCGGACTAGGCTAAGTGAAACTGGGCTGAGGACAGGAGGTAACCAAAGTTTCCAGGCCATCTTCCGAGCTGTTCTGAACAAGACAACTGGAGACAATTGGTGTCATTTTGTAGGTATATCATTCTTCATTTTTTGTAACAAACCTAAGTTACAATTTATCTCCACTCCCTGGTAAAAAGGGAAGAGGGCCTACACGGCAATAACTCTTGAACCTTTGGAGATATCGGCAAACGGTTCAGTGGAAATATGGAGGAGACATTGACGATGGTTCACTGCAAATTTGGTCAACTTCCTCCAAGGGGGCGCGTGCCTGCACTCTTTTTAACTTAACCACTCACTGGAGAGATTTTGTAACGTTACAAAATCTCTCCAGTGGTGAGATATTGTAATGACGTTTTTGCCGTTTAGGCCCTCTTCCCTTTTGTGCTCGAGTGACAGGTGCTGCCCCCTGAGCTAAGGAACAGAAACTATTACAGCGGCAAAGTCACTGGAGAGATTTTGTAACGTTACAAAATCTCACCACTAATTGGAGAGATTTTGTAACGTTACAAAATCCTCCAGTCAGTGGTGAGATTTTGTAACGTTACAAAATATCTCCAATGGCGAGATTTTGTAACTTTACAAAATCTCTCCAGTGGTGAGATTTTGTAATAACGTTTTGCCGTTTAGGCCCTCTTCCCTTTTGTGCTTGAGAGACAGGTGCTGCCCCCTGAGCTAAGGAACAGAAACTATTACAGCGGCAAAGCTTCTACAGTAACTTTCATGTGTTACCAATTATCACCATACTAGATTCTTTCAGAGAAAGTTTGACAAGGTTCAGGGGTAGGCCGAGTGCATTCGCAATTTCTGTCGTAATTTGCCGTGATGTTCGATTGAATTCAGGATGGAGCGGACTAGGCTAAGTGAAACTGGGCTGAGGACAGGAGGTAACCAAAGTTTCCAGGGCATCTGCCGAGCTGTTCTACACAAGACAACTGGAGACAATTGGTGTCATTTTGTAGGTATATTATTCTTCATTTTTTGTAACAAACCTAAGTTAAAATTTATCTCCACACCCTGGTAAAAAGGGAAGAGGGCCTAAACGGCAAAAACTCTTGAACCTTTGGAGATATCGGCAAACGGTTCAGTGGAAATATGGAGGAGACATTGACGATGGTTCACTGCACATTTGGTCAACTTCCTCCAGGGGGGCGCGTGCCTGCACTCTTTTTAACTTAACCACTCACTGGAGAGATTTTGTAACGTTACAAAATCTCTCCAGTGGTGAGATTTTGTAATGACGTTTTTGCCGTTTAGGCCCTCCTCCCTTTTGTGCTCGAGTGACAGGTGCTGCCCCCTGAGCTAAGGAACAGAAACTATCACCGCGGCAAAGCTCACTGGAGAGATTTTGTAACGTTACAAAATCTGACCACTAACTGGAGAGATTTTGTAACGTTACAAAATCTCTCCAGTGAGTGGTGAGATTTTGCAACGTTACAAAATCTCTCCAATGGCGAGATTTTGTAACTTTACAAAATCTCTCCAGTGGTGAGATTTTGTAATAACGTTTTGCCGTTTAGGCTCCCCCTGAGCTAAGGAACAGAAACTATTACAGCGGCAAAGGTTCTACAGTAACTTTCATGTGTTACAAATTATCACCATACTAGATTCTCTCTGAGAAAGTTTGACAAGGTTCAGGGGTAGGCCGAGTGCATTCGCAATTTCTGTCGTAATTTGCCGTGATGTTCCATTGAATGCAGGATGGAGCGGACTAGGCTAAGTGAAACTGGGCTGAGGACAGTAGGTAACCAAAGTTTCCAGGCCATCTGCCGAGCTGTTCTGATCAAGACAACAGCTACAATTTATCTCCACTCCCTGGTAAAAAGGGAAGAGGGCCAAAACGGCAATATCTCTTGAACCTTTGGAGATATCGGCAAACGGTTCAGTGGAAATATGGAGGAGACATTGACGATGGTTCACTGTGGTCAACTTCCTCCAAGGGGGCGAGTGACTGCACTCTTTTTAACTTAACCACTCACTGGAGAGATTTTGTAACGTTACAAAATCTCTCCAGTGGTGAGATTTTGTAATGACGTTTTTGCCGTTTAGGCCCTCTTCCCTTTTGTGCTCGAGTGACAGGTGCTGCTCTCTGAGCTAAGGAACAGAAACTATTACAGCGGCAAAGCTCACTGGAGAGATTTTGTAAAGTTACAAAATCTCACCACTAACTGGAGAGATTTTGTAACGTTACAAAATCTCACCACTCACTGGAGAGGTGTGACACTTATCTTTTGTTCAACACAAAAGATAAGTATCATTGGTGTCAACCTATAATTTCAGACCAGTTTTGTCATCCAGGACCCTGCAGCATCTGAATTATGAATGCTTACTTTGACCCCTGCAAATGCACATTTTTGCTGTATACGCCCAAACCAGCAAATGGATTGACCTAATATTTTGTGTGCTTTTGTCTCTCACCAAGGGGTAACTTCACACCAAATTTCATTAAAATCCGTCGACCCAGGTGTAACGTTTTTCAGTGTTTCCGTGGGTCAGTGTTCCCCCTATTGTTTTGGAAACACTGGCAGATAGATAGACACGTTTCTCTGTGTGTCCTCCATTGTCGAGTCGCGGCTTATTCCGTCAGACAATAGCGGGGGAACACTGGCAGATGGGGAACGCTCAAAAACGTTACACCGGGTTATCACCTTCTGCATGGTCTATTCGTGCACGGACGAATTCAGTACAAAGCATCATCTGTGCGAGTTTTAAGCAAATCGAAACAGTAGTTTCAGAGTTACTAGTACCGTATGCCAAACTTGTAACAACCCTTCATTTCTTCCCAGCCCCTTTGGAACTTCCATTTTTAAGGCCTTAAAAAGTCTTAAATTTGACACTTTTTGTAATAAGGTCTTAAAAAAGTCTTAATTTTGACCTCAAGGTGATATTGGAAGAATTATAATGAGTGTTTTGTAGGCTGTTCTCTTCTCAGGATTTGGCTCTGAAATGCTGGGAAATCACATTCTCCAGGTCTCTAAAATCCAAATTTTTCTGGGTGGGAGGGCCCCCAGACCCCTCCCCCAACCTACGTACCGGCTATTGCCGGCCACATTGATCCCTTTCATATTTTGCCTGGTCACAGACCCTGCCGGGGGATCTGTAAAGAGGGTGATGGATTCATTTTGACGAAAAAAGGTCTTAAATTTTGCCACTAATTGGTCTTAAAATTTGGTGCTCCACAGGCTGTAGTCACCCTGCTGCAGTAGTAGACATCAGTGGTTTCAGGCGTGAATACTGTATTTTCATCTCTAAACCACCGGTTCATTAACCCATTGGGGCCGGGATGAAGTTGAAAAATGTACATTTCGTAACATGAATTTCTGACGTCTCTACAAAAATGCGCCTAGCTCCCACAATTTTCAACCAAAATTGGTGACAAGGCACTCATTCTGGAGGCAACTAAATGGGCCACGACCTCATGCAGGTCTGCTTGTTCTAAAATGTCTGTGAGAGAAACAGATCAGAGCCGAAGATGCAAGTTGTGAGGAAATGGTCGCATTCTGCCTATGTTTTCGTCAGGTTGTCAATCTTTAAACGTCCATATCTCGATAACCGCTGCTCCTACACGCGTCTGTCGCTAGGTCGCTACTTTTTTCTACTCTTTCTTTTGGCGCTAGTCGCGCCGTCGTAGCTGCTTCCGTTCCGGAGATATGGCCATTTTGTCACAACGAGTCAGGGGTGGTGTTCCCGAAGCCATCTTTAGCGTAACGAATCCCTTACAGCGTCGTTAGCCCATCGTAGAATACGCGACGCTGTTCCCGAAAGGCTCGTTATGGTTAACGTATTCGTTATTTTAAAGAGAGGGTCAGAGCTATCGTTTGGCCATCGTTAAAAATAAAGATATTGGAATAGCTGTGCCCTGTGTGGGTAATCAGTGCATTACGGGTAT
>NMRB01001008.1:25284-44249 GCA_002633025.1 Notospermus geniculatus | reverse complement strand
CGCACTCCACTCCACAAACGACTGGGAAAGCAGGCTGCAAAATCAGCGGCTAGCGTACCGACGACCACAACGACCATCTCGACCAATGAAATTGCCCGAAAGCAATCTACTAGGGGAAATCTGGCACACTTTTGATTGGTTGTTATGATGAAATTTACCAGAGCCTCTCGCCCGTCTAGAAACTTTTCAAAGTCACTAGCAGGATATTTTTTTTATCCGTAAGTACTGCTTATCGCACACAGCATCGAATTAGGCACCAGGATACCGTCCTTGACCTCGAAGAAAGTTGCGATAATCAGCTGATTTGACATCTTGCAAACGGAGCAGACGACGGCCGTTGAAGATGCAGTTTCTGATTGGCTGAACTCATTCACATCCGTTGTTGTTGTCGGTACGCTAGCCGCTGATTTTGCAGCCTGCTTTCCCAGTCGTTTGTGGAGTGTAGTGCGGCGGCCGGAGCGACACAACGACTGGGTCCCGAGTCTATCAAATCGAGGCTACGCGGTAAATTTTTGTTTTGTATGATCCTTCAGGCTTCAGTAATATTTATTTAATTTATTTAAAAAGAACGGTGCCTGCGTGTCAATGACACATTGTGGCCACCTAGTTACATAAAATATGGGGTGCTAGGTGCAGTTCTGCTCTTGTCCCTGAATGTAATATTTACAATAAGATTCAAGAGGAGACAGCGCCACACCAAACCGCGACCATATTTACATGTAAACTTCAAAATAAAACAAATTTTCGCCTTCAAATCGCGTCCAATCCATCCCCAAAACCTTCCCCTGGAATTCCTGGCCACGACCGTTCCAAGTAATGCATTTCATGGTAATCATACTAACTGGGTCAATTTGATACGCCATCTGACATGTCTGACGGTGCTACGAACGGCGCAACGTGATTTGCCTGTTGACACTGATCACGCATCTGCTCACGTGAAAGCAGGCAGCCGACCAATCAACGGGCCGTGGTGAGTTGCTGACCTGAATGCATCGATTATAGTGTTTCAGCCAGGATTTGAAAAGGGCAGGGCAGTGACTCCCAAAAAAGGGCAGTGACTCCAAAAAAGGGCAGGAATTTGTCACCCCGGCAAAGTGGGACCTTAAAAACCGACAAAATTTTACTGATTTTGGATACAAACAGGGACTTTTTAAAGCTAATGGTGCTTTTAAAGCCACTTTCAAGCCATTAATTAGGTGTCAGACCACCTGCCTCTTCCTGTTTAAAAAAAAAAAAAAAAAAAAAATTTTTTTTTGAAAAAGGGCAGGGCGTTTTTGAGGGCATAAAAAGGGCAGCAGGGCGCCCCCTGGAGAGGCAGGGCGTCGTGCCCTGCTAAAACGCTTTAGCTGAAACACTAGATTACTTATGTATTTATGCAAAGACCCAGCCAACCAGGGATTGAGATCATTTATTATGATCCCGCCTACCGCCTACCGGTCTACGAAGAGAATTTTACCTGAATGGCGATAGTTTTAGCGCCGCCGGGTCTGAAAGTGAGGGTGTTCACTTCCCGCCAAAATACACATTAGCTGAACAAGCCCACTGAGATTTTGATCCAGAAATGTCAAGACCCGTAACACCAGGTGTCCAGACCCCAGAGCTGTATTTTTAGCAATACCTGGCTGTTCTGTTTATTGCCCTCCCACCATCTGTAGGATGGTGATATGGGAAACAAAGTACTATAAATAGGTAATCAGCAGCGGGGGTGAACAGGTAATTGGAAAAGCCCACTAGTGTATCTGGCCCTCAAGCCCACAAGAAAAATGGCTCATAAAATCATTATTTTCTGCTCGATCTGAAAAATTCGAACACATATTTGATATACCATCAAATTTAACATCCGCTGGTAACACTCACAAACACTGCACACATCTTTGTGTTGGATTTTCTTACTTTAGTCAGAGGCATTAATCTGCCTGGATTACGTAACTTCCTCCTTATCTGTACCCCGATAGAATGCGAAATATCGGGGTATATTAGGTCTGCTGCTCAATGGGATGTAAATGTAATGCATGCAGCAGGCCCGTGGCGACCAAAATACCGGTACTTCTTAATAACCACACCACGTATGTTTATGAAGAAAATTGTATCGTAGACTGGTAGTTTAAAGTGATATCAATCACTATCATGTAATCCATACTTCGAAAAACATAAGTGAAGTGTCGAAAACTTTGCATGCAAGTTGAAAACTGCAGTGTTTGCATAAATTAGGACAAGCCAATATGGCGGCGCATAAAATGCGGAACGGTTCGTGGTGCTGGATTGATGACAAATTCCTCTCTAATTCACCTTCTACGTTGTCGTTTATGAGGTTAATGATTAAAGTGGTGCTTGGAACAATGCCAAATGGTAGCAAATGTAAAATAAGTGCTTCGGTTTATCTAATATCGTTCAGTTTTATGCCGGGCCCGTCTTCAAACATTGCGATCAGTGTTTTCTCACAGCCGCGAGTCCGTGACCTAGATCATGCAGATATGCAAATGAGTTGTTGTGATCATGAATGTATCAACAGTGTACGAAGACGTGGTGGAACGGTCGTGTGGCCCTTTAGCCTCTATGGGGGTTCTAATGACATGCCTGACCGTCAGACCACTGGATCAGCCCGACACGTGGTTGCTCAAATTCGTCATCTGAGCATCATATTGCGCCAGACCAGGGGCCTTATTCATAAACGTCTTGCTAAATTTAGCGTTGCACGTTGTTTGCGTTGGGTTTGCGTGAGCTTTGTGCGCCCGCATAGTTTGCGTGGCGTGATATTCATAAAACAGTGCGCAATCATCACGCTATTAGCGGGCTCGCTAAGAATAGCGTGTAGATATACTTCTAAAGGATTCTCCAAATCCTATACTCCCAGTTCATACCAAGTACATGTAGGCCTACACACATTTGGCCCATTCCACGTTACGTGTGTTACAGTTTGGACTCACTTTTTGAAGTTTGGCTCTTTATATTTTTCTTATGGGAATGTGTATCAGCAAACTTTTTGGACTGAAATGTTACTACCTTATTACAGATCACTCAGACATGTGAAAAATTCCCAACAACATGCCTCATTTTCTTCAGGCAAGGATTAAGTAACGTTACGGGTGTTACATTCAGACGGAAATGAGGAAGTGAAAAATCATGAACATTGTAAAAGTTCTGTGAAGTGTGGTGCTAAATATAATATTTTTTTCAGGGAATATGGTGATTGATATCATAGTTATTCAGTAAGAAAAGATGAATTTGTTCAACTGATGTTTTACAACTCTGGGGGGTGAAATATCATGTTACGGGTGTTACAAAATAAAGTTACGTGTGTTTCATGTCCAAAATGGGGCTCATATTTAATGATTTCTTGACAGTTTTCTAACAAATTTAAACCACTTTCTTATGGATTGGAATGATTTGTTGACAATTAGGAGGTTTTAAGATAATTTTTCCACAGTTATTTGTCACATGGCTTCACATGGGTTCAGGGACGCCATTCTCATTTCGGTAGAAGCCTTGTTTTTTAATAAAAGGGAATTCATTGTGCTGGTGGCAAATAAATCATGTCTGAACTAGGTCTGAACTAGTGTGTGGCTTTCCAGGAGGAAAACAGATTCATTTTGCTGCAACAGCATCCAGTGACATTCGTCTTCAGTTTTGCTATTCCATCGGCAGGTCAGTATTCGAATTCATTCCACATTCTGATCCAATTATGTGACATTTCTGAAGTCTTTTTTACTGCTGCAGTTGTTTCAATTCAGAATAAGCTGAGCATTCATTTAATTCTGTCAAATGTTCCTTATTTTCTAGAACTTCATCAAATGAGACACAAGAACCAGGCCGCGGACCTCCGAAGCAAGGCGTCGACGTCGTTCTTTCCAAAACAGATAACTAAATGAGATCCTGGAAAGCAAGCACAGTAACAGCAGCCCTGGAAAAGGCCCAGATTGCATACTCTCCTGCAGAGTCACAGATGGTGAACTGAGGCAGCATCATAACAAATGAATGTGTCAAGTCATGTCGGTCCATGGTGCCTGAAGATTTATCTTGAGAAGCAACGTCCGGCATCTCAAGAGATATAACAGGCAGAAAACTGCAAGACACTCACATTCTCCAGGAATATAAGCCTTTAGGAGACTTGAAATCCATCTCCCAGGTTCACCTATGAAGCAAACAGCTATAGTTACTGGCTCAGCAATGATGGCGGGAGTTCAGTATGTAGACCCTTAGATGACAGACATTTTTATGGGGGATAAGTTGTGTTTTAGCCATTAAGCAATGTTTTAAAAGTAACAGGACTTCTTATTTTCATCATCTTTGCCCAGAAAAAAAGCATTTGCTATGTATGTCCATTAATATTGAGCTGAAACATGGCAAAAACTGCTTGTAACACACGTAACATTGCATGTAACACACGTAGAAAACTGCAAGACACTCACATTCTCCAGGAATATAAGCCTTTAGGAGACTTGAAATCCATCTCCCAGGTTCACCTATGAAGCAAACAGCTGTAGTTACTGGCTCAGCAACGATGGCGGGAGTTCAGTATGTAGACCCTAAGATGACAGACATTTTATGGGGGATAAGTTGTGTTTTAGCCATTAAGCAATGTTTTAAAAGTTACAGGACTTCTTATTTTCATCATCTTTGCCCAGAAAAAAAAGCATTTGCTATGTATGTCCATTAATATTGAACTGAAACATGGCAAAAACTGCTTGTAACACACGTAACATTGCATGTAACACACGTAACGTTACGTGTGTTACAGGTTTTCAGTTATGCAATACTCTGAAAGTTGCAAACTTCTGATCTCAATGGCACTTGAATTCTCTTCATAACTATGTTAGCTTTTAATTCCCAATTTGAATAATCTGAGTGACCTCAGTGACCTCCTGTGGAAAAAAAACTGTTTTTTCGGTTACGTGTGTTACATCGCATAATGTACATTTCCTCATAATGGTTTCCTGACAACATCAAGATCAGGAGGGCTGCCCAATCAATAATAAAACCTCCGAATTTGAATAAAGATGGAGAATTAATGTAAATATTCATGGTTTTTAATCAATAAAATGATATTTTACTGACATATGATACATGTGGTGCTTTGTTCTGTTGGTTCGTGACCTGAAATGAGGTAGTCAATTTCAGCAGCTGAGAACACCACACAGCACTGCTGCAGATAGTGCAAATGGACTTTTTGTGACAGTTTAAGTATTACGGATGGCAAAAAATAATGTTTTAACCATAAAGAGACCACTTCAGTTTTTGAGATTCAGGACCACTTTGTGTGGAATGGGCCTAATGCCCACGCTGTGGCGCGGGCGTTTTTAAAAACGTGCGAGGCCCTGATTTTACGCATGCAGTTCAGCTTTAAGGCCCGTTCCACTATAGCGGATTCCGGCGAGCGGTGCGGTTTTCACAGGGGTCTGGATAATCCTTCGATGGTTTAACAATACAATGGCCTATTGATTATCCCAATGCCTGTGAAAAACGCTCCGCTCGCTGCAAGACGCGGCAGAATCCGCAATAGTGGAAACGGGCCTTTACGCATTGAGTTTTGCCGCAAATGTGCGCTAAGCTTTAGTCACGAAGCCCATGTGCGATTTCCTAAACCTCGCTTCTAGAACAGCAGTGCCTGCATCTGATTCTCACCAGTCTATCTGGCCTAACGGCCATCTAGGGACGCAGTCGATGCACAGGGACTTGAGGCATGCATTGCAGGGGTGGTGGGTGTGTTACAGAGGTCCAATATCCCCGAGTAATGCCCTGGTATACTGATGTATACCTCTTAAGGCCCGTTTACACATGCAACTTTTCATATGCAACTTCATGCAACTTGTTGCTAAACTCCCTACGCAGTTGTGTATCGCGCCCCCTTTGGTTTACCGCTCTCCACAACTGCTTAACTTGGATGTGTTCGCCGCGGTTGGTCAATTAGCCTTGTTTGGACAAGATGAGAGATTCAGAACATGGATTCCCCTACTGCCAAGTCAAAACGAAAGCATAGATTGTTAGAGATTGAAATTTTGGTCTTAATGGACAATGTCGAAAAAAATAGTGTCAATGGCACTTGGCCGCTTGCTTGAAGCATGGTGATGGGAAACATCAGCAACCCATCAAAGCAATTTAGACATGTTAGATACAAACATGCCAATTTGCCATATAAAGGACTTGACTATGAACATCATTGAAACTCAGTTTAAGGAAAGAACGAAAGCAAGCAATGCGACTATACTACAAGATGGCCCTTGACAGCCATGCAAAATAATCGGGCCAATATTTGATGGGCATGTGGAGGGTACCAATAAAATTCACAAACAAACTAGGTAAAAGGGTTATGAAAAGTGACTCGAAATCTCGAATTTTTGATGCAAAAAATCTTACTAACTGCGCACTGAATTGAGAAAATAAGGCTTGGGGCACGTTCTTATGACGGTTCCTGAGGGCCCCCGAGCCTTGTTTTCCCAATTTTTTGTGCAGTTAGTCAGATTTTTTGCGTCAAAATTCGAGATTTCGAGTAACTTACATAACCCTTAAATCACTCGAGGCCAAACACCCGTTTCAAAGCAATAGGTCAAACCATCACAAAAAAAGAACCAATCGAATTTCGTGATTTCAGAGTGGACAAACTTGGACCTCTGTGACCTTGAAAAGTAGGTCAAATTGAAAAGACGAATACTCTCTGATGTACTACCCATGAAAAAAATGACAAAAACCCGTCCCTTGGTTAGGAAGAAATAGCACTTTCAGTGCTTTGGGATCCCCTAGTGGCAAATTCAAGAATCAGATTTCACCGACATTTTGTCTGTAAGTTGCTATAACCTAGAGGTACATGTGTTCAAAGTTTCAACAGATAGTTCAAACTATTATCAAACTCTAAATCAAAATCGAACTGAGCTACATGTAGATCTTTGGTCCATATAAATCCTCCAAAGACCAAAACGATTCGTCAAAAAATGAAGGCGCTAGAGAGCGCTAACAAACCAAAAGTTTACAGACGTCCCGCCCCCCGTAACGCACCACAGACACCACTGAATGACCCCAACCACAGCATAAGCCCTGCTGGACCTTGCGGCCAAGCGGGCTAAAAACTACAAACTTAAGCAGTAAGTTTACTGACGTCATCATAAGTCCCTAGAGGATTTATCCAACCTCGAAAAATCCTATTCCTTCGCAAATTTCTCCACGAAATCTTCGTCCAAAGCAAGCAATAACGCCGCGTTTTTAATTGAGTGTTGTTTGCGGGAGCCTACTAGGGTCCCGCAAAAAAATACCTCTTTGCGTGGCAGTTGCGTTCTCACTAAAATTGTGTGATCTTTATGAAACGCGGAGAAAACATTGCGTGGTGTTAGCGTGCTATTTGCAAGCCCGCAAACGCTTGCGTGCCTTTTATGAATAAGGCCCCAGCCATGCCAGCTCTGCCTGGAGTGCCGTTTTCGTGTGTTAGTCTTACTCTTAGCACTGCACTGCAAGATGAATTTTCAATGATTGGCTGATATACATAGCACCTTGTGGCAGATTCTAGAACTAATAATAAGTGTTCTGTATACCGAAGAGCGAATCCGGTCTTGCAGCCACGGAGGATTTTCCGTGTCTATAACCACTTCGTTCTGTTTTTTGTCACCGTCCACCACCACGATTCGTCAGTCAGCGCCACCGTCGGGTGGTGAGTTCGGGAACTACGTTGTCATCAAACCTCGTTCGATGGGCGTCCGAGGGTGGCGCTGACTGAAGAATCGTGGTGGTGGACGATGATAAAAAACATGAAAAAAGAGAATTTTCTCAGCGATTCTGATGCGGTTTTCATTATTTTTTAGAGAAAATAAGGAAAACGGTGTTTTTTAAAAGAAATATTCCCAGGTAGCACAAAGGCATTGGGCCAGGCTCGGCCCAAGCCTGGCACAAAAGTCATGCCTGGACTGGGCCAAAGTTGGCATGCCAAGCCAATGCCCGGGCTTGCCAGCCCAGAGCCAGGTGGTGCCAAGCCTGGCCCAGCCTTGCTAATGGCAGACTTGCCATGGCTTGGGCCAAGGATGGAAAGAACTGGCATGAACCTGGTATCCACTGCAGAACCATGGCTGGCCCAATGATGGTAAAGAACTGGATATTAGACATGTTTTTGCAAGGTCTGAACAGAGCAAGATCCCAGCTTGGGTTTTTGCTTTGCTCCTTTTCAGCCACTGAGTGGTTGAAGAGGANTCAACAGATAGTTCAAACTATTATCAAACTCTAAATCAAAATCGAACTCGAGCTACATGTAGATCTTTGGTCCATATAAATCCTCCAAAGACCAAAAAGATTCGTCAAAAAATGAAGGCGCTAGAGAGCGCTAACAAACCAAAAGTTTACAGACGTCCCGCCCCCCGTAACGCACCACAGACACCACTGAATGACCCCAACCACAGCATGAGCCCTGCTGGACCTTGCGGCCAAGCGGGCTAAAAACTACAAACTTTTAAGCAGTAAGTTTACTGACGTCATCATAAGTCTCTAGAGGATTTATCCAACCTCGAAAAATCCTATTCCTTCGCAAATTTCTCCACGAAATCTTCGTCCAAAGCAAGCAATAACGCCGCGTTTTTGATTGCGTGTTGTTTGCGGGAGCCTACTAGGGTCCCGCAAAAAAGACCTCTTTGCGTGGCAGTTGCGTTCTCGCTAATATTGCGTGATCTTTATGAAACGCGGAGAAAACATTGCGTGGTGTTAGCGTGTTATTTGCAAGCCCGCAAACGCTTGCATGCCTTTTATGAATAAGGCCCCAGCTCTGCCTGGAGTGTCGTTTTCATGTGTTAGTCTTACTCTTAGCACTGCACTGCAGTGCAAGATGAATTTTCAATGATTGGCTGATATACATAGCACCTTGTGGCAGATTCTAGAACTAATCATAAGTGTTCCGTATACCGAAGAGCGAATCCGGTCTTGCAGCCACGGAGGATTTTCCGTGTCTATAACCACTTCGTTCTGTTTTTTGTCACCGTCCACCACCACGATTCGTCAGTCAGCACCACCGTCGGGTGGTGAGTTCGGGAACTACGTTGTCATCAAACCTCGTTCGATGGGCGTCCGAGGGTGGCACTGACTGAAGAATCGTGGTGGTGGACGTCTGGCCATGCCCAGGCATACCTGGTGCCAGGTCTTGCCAGGTCTTGCCGGGTGTATGCCAACCTTGGGCCAAGGCACCTGTGCTAGCTGGGTTGAGGTGGATGACGGTACAATAACAGTAGAAAAAGGGTGGTGGACGGTGATAGACGGTGGAGGACGGTAATTAGCATGACCCCCGGTCCAGTTTTCAATCCTAAAGATGTTAACCGAGAGGGGTGGATCCAGGTCCAGGATTTGGGAAAAGAGGGGGCGCCCTGCGCTTTACGGTAGGCCTAACCATATGGACCAGGCATAGCTTCTTTTACGATATGATATCTGACGGCTATTGCCTGTATGCGCGCCATGTAAAAGTCAGTTTGCATGGTTTGTAAAAGCAAAAGCGCAGCATCAGAGTCCCAGTTACTGAGACTACCCTGCGCTAGGATTAGGACCCCCATTGAAATTTGGGAAATTTGCGCCTGATTCCAGAATTTCACGGTCGACTTTACACAGGGTGTGATGATATGCATACATGTACGTGTATGGCACTGAAAGAGTTAATAGGCCGCTTTACACGGTGCGGGTTTGAGGAAACCTACCTCCACCCTCCTCGTGCGGGTTCGGTTCAGGATGGATTGATCACTTTTATGCGGTTCAATCAGTAACCCACCTCGATCTAGTTCGAGGTCGGTTCATTCAAACGCGAGCCACTAGATGGCATGTATCAATGTTTACAGTCATCGTACTAAGTAAAAAATATCCCGAAAATTCACTTAAAATCGATAAACTATGCTTCTTACAGCGTGAGCAGTGCTTGAGAAGTCTCGCGCGTGATTTCTTCACAGGTAATCTTCAAGTATGGCAGTGATGCCATTCAGGAAGCGTGCTCAATCCTGCCCGAGGTTGGTGGAGGTCGGTTCGCTTTTACACGAGAGAATAACCAGCCTGAACCTACCTCCACCTTCCCGAGACTCACGCGGTGAACTGAACTGGCCCGAGGAAGGTGGAGGTCAGTTGTTTCGCTTTTACACGGGGAAAAATAACCGAACCCTCCTCAAACTAGTCTCGATCCGGAACGCACCAGCACCGTGTAAATAAAAAGGCTTAAAGGAGCACGGTATTGGATCTCAAATGCGTTATTTGACTGCCGACGTAGAGGGAGCCACCTAGCGGCAGTAAGGCGAACTACAAAAGTTCATTACAAAATGTACGCAGTAAATCGGGTCATTCGCCGAAACGTAGTTAGTCCCTCGGGTTGGAGATTGATGCAGTGGCGCCAGCTGTCGAGAAAAAGTGGCAATTCTGTGCTCCTTGAATGAAACCCCTGGTCAGACTGTTCTTCTCTTTTTCTTGCAGGTGTGCAGAAGATGGACCAGCAATTGTGATCATCACCAGTTCTCGCCAGAATAAATCCATTCATTAATCCATTACGACAAAATGAAGCGCCATCATTCCTGATGCCTTCTGACGTTTCTTATGAAGTGACAACGACCGACGCCATGTCTTCCATTGTCAAGATCTTCGAAGCTTGCTTTGCTCCTGTCACCGATGACGAACGCACAATCAAATACGTTTTAGGAACTTGCAAGTTCAAACGGGAAGAGGAGGCAGTATATCGACTTGCTAGATTATGTCAACGACAACACACTTGCCAGCCGATCAAACTCAATGGCTATTCACACCTTGAAGAATTAGATGAGCTCTTTAAACCCAAACTACCTCCCCAGTGCTTCGGTGAACAGACTTTTAGCCAATGGAAAGTGCTCATCGACTTGAACTTCAAATGGCGACGGTTAAAACAAAGGAAATTCTATCTGGTGCTGCTTGGTGAAATGCCAGAATTCGTGACAAGCTTCCGAACAAGATCAGCTCTTAGTTTTCTTGGTGTTCTTCAAGAATTCATTGCCAAATTTTTCTGCGGTGTGGAAGTCGAGATTCTTCCTCCGATGACAGATGCTTTTGAAGTNTGTCATATCGCTTGCACACAGCCGTTTTCACTGTGTTATCGGTGTAAATTGCGTTCGATTACAATGGCCGAAGGGCAGAATTGGCGGGACCGTGTTCTGCAGAGGATACGAGAGAGCTCGGAGCCTGACCCAGGGCCACGCCGTTGTGTCATATGGACTGGGTATAGGCGCAAATATGGGGAGTTGTCGTTTAAACTACCGTGGCAGGAGAAAACCATGAAGTTCGGTGCTCACAGGCTAACATACATGGCACATCATGGCCCCGACGGCGACCTTCCTTGGGGTCATGATGTGTCGCATGTATGTCATAACTGCCTTTGTGTCAACATTGAGCATCTGAGCCTCGAACCGAGGGCAGTTAACAATCAGCGAAAAACTTGCGTTTCCAACAATCGCTGTTTCGGCCACGCCCCGTACAAAGATTGCATTTTTCCTTAGGTAGGCTGCCTAGTAGCTAATTCTGGCCGATTTGACTTAAAGGGGAGGTGGTGGTGATGATGGATAGACGTGATCCTCAGATTGCTACTCTTGGGCCTAGTGCCTATACTCACCTCCTTGCTACTGTAAACGCGTCACCTGTGGTGGTTGTGCACGGAGAATCTTTAGGCCTACATCGCCTACTTCGGTAGCTGTGATCATGTTTAACGTCTTCATCAACTCTCTCTCTCAGGTTGTATGAATGGCTTTGGGTCACAGTTGCAACTTCCTCCCTCTTCTGAGTTGAGGTGTCGGCATCCAGAATATCTTTGTGATAATCAGTTAATGTGTCCCCTCCACTCTGCTTGAAGGTATAATAGGCCCGGGCCCGGGCAGATTTGACTCGCTGCTGTCGTTTCCGAACAATCGGGTTTTTTTTGTACCTCACTGCGTATTTACTGTCTTCGTCCATTCTTTTCAGGGTGCTAGCGGCTGCAGATGCCATTTTCACTCCAAGAAGACCTAGTTTCTTCTGGACCGACACTTGCCTGCCATTATTTACCGTATGGACCACAGAGTGGACTTTACCCGTTTTGTTTCGCAGGTGAGTGACAGCTTTTGGAGCGCATGAGTTGATGCGCCTATTAACACTCTCACATTTCTGTGTGTTCGTGTTGAATCTCATTTTTTCCAGTGCCTGTTTACTGAGCTTCATCTCAAGAAGGCCTCGAACGATCAGTTTGTCACTGACATCCATATTGATGTCTGACGCGTTCAAACCGTATTCTGTTAGCTTGCTAGACGTGTCCCACCAACAGTTCTCTGCACCATCGCAAAAGTTTTTACTTCTAGTACAAGAGGTGTGGTCCCCAGAGTAGCAGTCGACAACAGAATCTACGATGCTGCCCAGTTTTTCGCCGATTTCGGATATGTCACCATCATGATTCTTGAATAGTCTCTGGAAGATCAGGTCAGATCTGACCGATACATCCCTAACGAATACAGACTTTTTGTCGTCTCTCTCTTGTTTCCTACCTTGGAACATGGTTAGTGAGAAGTCAGCCCTCAGGCCGGCGCGAAATTGCGTTTGTCCCAGATGGAAAGTGTCTGCCAAACGAATTGGTCGAGAACAACCAGCCGCCGCATTTGATGCCGCAATGCCGTCTGCTGCACTGGCATCTCCATCTGTGGTTACGTACTTCACCTTGATGTCTTCATCGGCAAGGGACTGACCAATTTCTCTCCCTAACTCGTACTCCTTGATCGGGTAATAATCGGGTTGATTTGCCGTGCAAGTGGGATGCGCGTCTGGCGTACCGCATAAGGGGTCAACGCCCCTACCAATGAGTCGTGCACCTCCGTGACAAAGCTTATCCGCCACTGCAATTCCAATCACCTGAATTCAGATATAATTTCGGATTCAAGTTTATCATGTCACAAACGTGCAGGATTAGAGAGTTACGAATTTCTTCTACTTAACAGTACCCACCACGACCCTATTTAGCGCAAATTACCTGATGATCTGGTGTTTCGTCCTCACAGGCTAGGCAGACTGCTTGGGTGGCTGCTTGTCCCGGGCGTCCCCGTCGGCAAATTGATGTTGAGTTGTACAGCGCATCAGCCTGTATCTTCACGCCACATTCATCAGGGTTTAGACCTCGAAGTGTCTTCAGCTCCCGGAGCTCCCGTCGCTTGTCGCTCATGTCGGCCTCGTTCATGGAAATGAATTCGTCACAGATTGCATTAGTTCTGTTCTGCAAGGCTGTCTTTGAAATTGGTGTGACATTGCAACAAGCAAGGAGCGTTCTAGCTTTCGCCTGACTGCCAGTCTCTATTGATCCTACAGACAAGCCCACATTCACATCAGCGGCTTTAGCTCCTGTCACATTGGATTCGACTTCATGGTAGAATTTGAAGAATGTCTTGCCAGAGTTAAATGGGCAGGTTTTACATCGGACCGAACACCTCCCAGTGACGCCTTTCTTGATAAATTTCTCTAACTCAAATGTTGGTGTAGAACAGTGGCCTGGAAACCTACTGTGAAGCGCAAATGCCTCGTTCGCGAACTCAAAGATTTTGTCCTTGCTTGCGACTATATTGAAATCTGAGTTGTCACTAGTACCCCTACTAGTTTCAAGTGTCGAAGCAGGGCCTGATTTCGGCCGCAAGTACTTCGCGTTTCCTATCTGGTTTTCGTCTGTGGGGCCGAAAATAACACTTCCTCGAGTTCGGGTTACCTTTTTGAAAACATCCGGACTAAGTCTTCTCACCCATTTGTTCTCGCCGAGTTCAGAAGTACCATGCGCCGGAGAAAAAGACCTGTCACGCCTGCACGGCCCTCTTCCAAATTTGTTGCATTTTTGAAAACCTCTGCTCTTGGTTTTCTTTTTCCGTCCTGGCATCCTCACTCAAACTTACCGTTTTTTCGTCTTAGGAACTGGCAGAATTTTTCGTCTTAGTAATTTGCTTCTGCTAAGTGCGTCTCGATTGCGTTGTCGCTTTTCGCTTCAGAAGTGTAAGCGCCAAGTGAATGGCTGGTGGCCTCTCCTTGTCGCTTGAAAGATCTGTGTTGAAATATAACAATAGGCCTCAGCGGACGTTCGTGACGTAGTACCTCAAGCCGAGAGGAACCAATCAGAGACGTTGAATGAGTGAATGAATGAGCGAACCAATCAAAGTCCAGGTGGTCAAAATGAGCGCACAATCTTACTAATTCCTATCATTTGAGACACTGCCTGCCAAAAAGACAGTTTTTGGAATCCAAGACGTTCCATTTGATAAAGATATTTGTGATTTCTGATGACAACAGCACTTCCTCGCGCGTCGGAACTGTTTACCATGGTTTCTGCCATTACATAACACGCTCATTGAGCGCACTTTATGACGCCCGAAAATCCCGCGTCACTTTCATGCCAACTCTGACGTCAGCTAGAAATTCTCGAAAAACGCGTCACCCAGGTTAAAGGAAAAAGCCGTCGGGTGACATTGTAGGTATAATCCCCTGAGAAACCCGTTGTTTTTCTTAAAGCAAATTGCAAGGAGATTCGAAAAATGTAGTTTTTCTTCACGTTTCTCAAAAAAAGGTTTTCCATTAGGGCTAGGTCATGTAATCATGCGCCAAGGTCACCATGCACTGTAAAGGAGTTCTTAATAAAATCGCCGTGTCTATGGTTTGGGGTGGATTGTGAGGGCGCCGTTGATATAATTAATGAAGTGAGTGTCATTTGCAAGTGTATTAGGGGCAGATATTAGGATGTATATGTCATTTCATCGATTTGCACGAATCTGGCTATTCTGGGCGCATTGATACAGAGGCCTATTTTTCGTGCGACTTCAAGTGACGGCAGAGGCAAATTTCGCGTCTTTCACGTCTCGCGAGATTTCTCGAGACACAAACATTGGAATTTTTTTTAAACCTCTCTAACAAAGGTTTAGTGTCCTTCCTAGAGCTGTGTGAAATTTCATCAAAATTGATTATTTCTTTCGGGTAGATATTGCGTGGCGGTTCTGCCTCAAATGTACACGAAATGTACAGGCGGTGTATTACTGTACTTAGCCCAGGTGGTGGTGGACATGGAATGCATGGATGGTGGACACGAACATGACGGACGGTGACGGACATGGTCATCTGGTCATGATCATGACTGCATAATGATGGTGGAGACGGATCCATCTTTCCATCCCGAACCAACCCAAAAAAACCCGGAAAAACTCACATGCATGACATAGGCCTAGGCCTATGGCGGGGCCTCATACTCATAGCCTATGCTATGCCATGTATGTAGGCCTATAGGCCTAGGCCCTAGGCCTAGCCTAGCCTAGGCCTATTATGTAGGCCTAGGCCTATGCCTGCTATGGCAGCCATTTATATTTATATTATTGGCATGCATGACCATCCATGATGCATGGATGACCATGAATGATGACATGTGCATGCATGATGGTCGAAATAAATTGATTCAACATGTTCAAAAGGCATGAACAACTGATGAACATGCATGACATGCATGCATGATGATGATGATGTCTTTTTGATGAAGGGCCGAAATATCTGAAATATACAACACACACAGCCCATTGAACGTTGACGTTGTACATGTGTAACTTAGTTACCATGGTTACCGGTAGGCCTAATAGTTAGAGAGGAATAGAGCTTGAGCCGCGGCTCATTATGACATCACGTTTGACCTGCAGTCCGCCATGCTGCCGGTCAACGACAAAGTGCGCCACGTGCAAATCGCGTCATGGTTGAAGACGCAACACTCCACTTGCGCTGACGACAAACTGCACCACGTGGGTCGCCGACGTCATTTGACGTCAGTTTGACCGGCAAGATGGCGGGTTTTTTGGTGATGACGTCATCGGCTCGAGCTCTATAGGCTAAGCTGATAGGCCTAGGCTACCGGTAGTCATAGTCGCGTAGCCTACTCATTCCGTCTGCCAGATACCTCCACCAACCACAGCACAGGCCTCTGGGTCGTTGTCTGTAAAATCAAGGCGTTAATCAGTTAGGCCTAGGCCTAATTAAAGCTGAACTTAATAGATACAAACCCCAAGCGGCAGAGGTAGAAATTACGAACAGCCACAAGGCACTTCCAAACTACCTCTGAAAACGATACACCCTCTCGGACGGTCACAGTTGGTTTCACTTGCCACCACGCTCTTCAACAGTAAAGATCTCAGCGCAGCTGCCAAATGAGAAAAACGAAAAATAATCTGTGATGGCACCGAGATTCGAACCCACAACCCTCTGATCGATTCGCCAACCTCTTTCTGTACGCGCCACGAAGACTGTTTGCTTGCATGGCGACAATTCCAATCGCTTTATTTCCTCATGGAAGATCTTCAAAACCACAGCGCCTTTATTGTAGATCGGCATCGTTGTATGCAAGCAGTCTTCGTGGCGCGTACAGAAAGAGGTTGGGGAATCGATCAGAGGGTTGTGGGTTCGAATCTCGGTGCCATGACAGATTATTTTTCGTTTTTTCTCATTTGGCAGCTGCGCTGAGATCTCTACTGTTCACGAGCGTGGTGGCAAGTGAAACCAACTGTGACCGTCCGAGAGGGTGTGTCGTTTTCAGAGGTAGTTTGGAAGTGCCTTGTGGCTGTTCGTAATTTCTACCTCTGCCGCTTGGGGTTTATATCTATTAAGTTCAGCTTTAATAAGTTTGTCTCCAGAATAGGCCTACCGGTATCACTCGAGTTATGTAGGCCCTATAGGCCTATACATACATAACTCGAGTGATAGGCCTATAGGCCTATATTCTGGAGACAAACTTATTAATTAACGCCTCGGGCAGACAACGACCCAGCACTGCTGCAGAGCAGAGGCCTGTGCACCAACCAACATTATTATTCATTGATTGATGAAGATGTAGCCTGCCTAGCTAGGCTATAGGCCTAGGGCCTACACTGTAGGCCTAGGCCTAATATCACTCTGCAATAATCTGCGGGATGAGTAGGGCCTATGCCTAATGAGAGTATCTCGCTTACCAAGGCAAGAAGAAGAACTCGAAGTGAAGAAGAATGGAGACAGAATTTTGGTGCCACTTTACTCTCTGGTCATGGCATTCATATGCCAGAGGCCGTGCCGGTAAGCGAGCAAAACGAAGAAGCACAATCGGGACATTGGAGGTAGAGCCAAAACAACCCCAACAACAAGTGATTGTGACTGACAGAGGAACTGACAGTGACAACATGATGATTGAACAAAGTGATCGTGCTTTCATCAAAGTGAAATTGGATGCTGCTGGTGAAATAAACACTGTGTCAGATCAGTATAATCATGTTACTTGTGAATCTGTTGACGGGTCTGACATATCAACACCGTCCGTTCTGATTAAGACAGAACCCTACGACACAGAGACAGTTGATTCTGAAAAGTCTGAAATGTTGCTGGTAGGCCTACGTGACGGTGGTATTGATGACACTGTCATGACTGTTATCAAGAGAGAAATCGATTATGATGAGGAATTTCACACATCAAATGGAGGAGAGGTGAAATATGAACCAGTGGAGGACTTATTCAGTGAGCCCAGTTCATTTAAAAGTGAGGATTATGGTTCTTATATGGATTATGAATGGAAGGACACGCCAAGTGAACCCATGTCTCCACCACACTTTGTCCCCCTCACTCTCTTACCCGCCGCTGGAAATGCAGGACTTTTGAAAGTCGATGTTGTCGATCCTTTGAATCCTGTGGAGGGTGGCGTCGTTAAACAGGAGCAGCTATCAGATGAAGACCAGGAGGAAAACTATGACATTCCTCGTATTGTTAGTGTTGTGTCATATTCAGACTATANGTGGGGGGGGGGGGTGCAGTGGAAACATCAGTGCTGTCACTCCTGAAGTTCGGGTTCGATCCCCTGTCGGACCCGATCTTTATGTGATAGAGACGGTGATTCTTTGACAGCACTGGTTTTTCTGTGGTCACTCGAAGGCAAATTTGGTGGTCAGCTCTTGATTTAATACATGCACTTGCTATAATAAGTTCAACATGCTCAAGAGGGCAACGTAGATTGATTTAGCCTTTCATCATCGCATCGGAAATGCCCCTTTGTATTTCGATTATCAATAGATTCTGTCACTCCAAAAGAGTGCAGCACCTGCCGTTGCAGCGTCATGATGTCCCGCACGTCATTTCTGAACTCCATAATGTGATTCGAAAAAAATGCTGTTTCAGCGATCATGACATCGGGAAATAATTTTTTTTTTGTCGCACGTCAGGACATGTATGACGTGCGGGATGTTGTGACACTGACCTCGTCAGGTGCTGCACTCTTTTGGTGTGATATCGTATTGTCCTTGCTCTGTATGACGACAGTTGAATATCGCTCACCTATAAGTTTATCATTTTCAGCAAAACTTGACATTTGGTTTTTTTTGTCTCACGTCAGGACATCATGTATGACGTGCGGGATGTTGCGACACTGACCCCGTCAGGTGCTGCACTCCTTTGGTGTGATATCGTATTGTCCTCGCTCTGTATGACGACAGTTGAATATTGCTCACCTATATAAGTTTACCATTTTCAGCCAAACTTGACACATTCCTCAAGTCCGACTTCAGAAATGGTGGTTAGGAGTGGCAATGGTGAGTTCTCTTTCACTTCTTGCTACATTGCAGTTGGCATGTTCATACATATCTATTATTTGTGACCGCTCCAGCGAAAGTAGGCACTTGGCACAACTGAGGAAAGGGTCAATTGCCTTACACCAATGAAATGGTCCATGGACCATGTGCTCACCGGGTTGGACATAATAGTCTAATGACAGAGGGAGGTACATATCAGTTATGAGCAATCTGGGTCAAGTCATTCCCAAGTAGGATGTTGATGATTTTTGGGTTTATGCCACCTGGCGGCCATATTGGATGTCCGATTGGGCCAGAACTTCACATGCACATGAAGGTCATCTGCAGGGGCCACATAGCACATTGAAGCGCTTTGGGTCCAAGTCGTTCCTGAGTTACAGCACTTTGATGATTTTCAGGTTACGCCACCTGGCGGCCATATTGGATGTCCGATCGTGC
>NMRB01001008.1:4446-20076 GCA_002633025.1 Notospermus geniculatus | reverse complement strand
CAGGGGAAAGATCGTTCAAATGTAACCATTGTGATAAAACATTTACACGTGGCTCCCACTTGAAGCAGCATCATCGTGTACATTCAGGAGAAATGCCATTTAAATGCGGCGTTTGCGATAAAGCGTTCAATCAAGCTGGGAACCTGAACCGTCATTTTAAGTCCGTTCATGCAGAAGACAAGTTGTACATGTGTGACAAGTGCACAAAGTGCTTTCCTCACTTGGACTCGCTGGAACAACATACACAAGAAGTTCATTCAAGTACAGGACTTTCCACACAGTTGTGTTGACTGAATGGTCAAGTTCAACAGTGCTGTTAATCATTATCATCATCATCATCATCATGTCGGAGGTGATCCTCCTGTTGACTGTTTATGCGAAGCGAGGTGTCTCGCTTCAATTACCGCGGGTGTGGCATAAAACAATGCTTCCTTGATGGTGAATGTTTGATAACTAGCTGGAGTAGTCCTTGAATACATTGCAATATTTAATAGAAACTAAAAAAAATCATTTCAAGATACAGAATTTATTCTTTTTTCAAAAGAACATACACGTTTGGACAAACTCTTACATATTCATGACAGCCTGATGTTCATTGGTTAATACCGGTAATATAACTATGAATTGGTGGTCAAATTCTGAGAACTGACACCTCCAATAACCTGGATTCTTTCCAAAATGAATCTTGGTTCATGAATAAAACAAAAGTTGTACACTGTTATCTAAAACTTTGTACATACGATTCCACACCAATACTGTCTTCAGACTTATTATTGAGGCCCGCATGTGTTACGTGTACGATTTATTTACATGTAGCTATTGTAACTGCCTACCAACTCTACCGTAAACCCCGTTGCAAGCCTACGAAATGTTTGGGACTTGTTTGATTGTACAGCGAGCAGAGGGAGACGTTATTGGTGAGGAATTCCTGTATATCTTGGGTTGGACCCTAATAATTCATCACAGGACTAAACTCTGGCCTGTACACCACGAGGACAGATAAGAATAATGCTTCAACTATTTAGAACACGCAGAAAACATATTAAAATGGTCATCATACTTTCACATGGGACTTTTGAGACAGAAAATGACGGAGGGTGTCAAATCCCCCCGGTACACAGGAACTTTGCCATGTGGGGAAGTGAATCCTACTCGCTGTCTGTCCCATTTTTGCACCATTTTCCACGGATATTTGGACAGTAAACACTAATATCCACCATTCATCACGACTGAGCAATACTAGTTTGATCCGGGTTCTGTTTGTGTGCTATGTAGAGGAATCCTATGCTTGACAAGGCGCTGATGAGGAAGATGACGTCGAACCAACGATGATAGAAATTAAACTGGAGATCGCCGAGGACTTCTGTGATGATCGACCTGCAAGACATTTGGTGATATTAGTGTGAAATTCTTAAACTGAGAGCCAAGTGTAAAATTGGGTGTTGATTGTCGGATGAATGCAGTCCAAATGAGCCCTCATTCATTCCTACCATTACCATGGCAACAATCCAAGATGGCTGCCAGCAAAATCCAAGATGGCTGCTAGCAAAATCCAAGGTGGAGGCCGAATGATATTTACCTGTATTCTGATGGCATGTTCATCCTCATGAGCAGAACGGAGGAAACGAAATACATTCCCTGAAAATGGAAAGTAGAAATGAGAGACCATCCTGCTGACGCGTGTCCCAATCACTTCAACCCCGCTGAGGCATCGAGAGGCAAAGTGACCATAGGCTTTGATATGTCAAGATTCAAGAAGCTATTCAACTTCTACGCTGGAGTAAATGACAGCATGGATTTCAAACACGACAAGACTAGAAATTTGAAGTCTCACACAACAGCCCCATGGAATAGGGGGAATGACTGAACTGACATGATCCGAGAGAGAGCTTACCATGATTTGAGCAAGGGCTAACACGATGATATTTGACGACTTGTTGCTGGCAACCGCATAGAAAAACTGGAAGAAATATTAAGATGTCAAAATGAGATACACTGACGCTCTGTTGACATCGTTGGTCGCACTGAAGGTATCACTGGTACCAAGTTTTTTGGAGGTGTCTGAGGAGGGTGACCATCGTACGCTCCAGCACTGATGGGAATTAGGAAGCCCCCAAAATTTTAAAATCTATATGCTCCAAATGGCCAATCCTGATGAAAAAGTTTTGGTTGCGGAGAGCTGAGGGTCTGGACCTGCCCCTCAGCATAGGGGTACGAACTGAGCTCACCTTTGTAAGGGTAATCAGAAGCCCTCTGATTGAGGTGATGACGATGATCCCTACGAGGAGGAAGGAGATATGTTGTGACCAAAACTTCACCTGCAAAATAAACGGACAGATTAGTACCATCAACATGGACAGTCAGAGTGGTGCAGTGGAAACATCGGCGCCTGACACCACTGATGTTCCAGGTTCGATCCCCAGTCAGACCATTCTTCATGTGATAGAGAGGGTGACTCTTCAACAGTGCTGGTTTTGTCTGGTCGAATTGAGGCGAATGTGAAACGTATGGGCGAAGCCCCACTAGTACCAATGTCGCCCGCAAAGACCGCCACTGATGATCTCATACCACTATACTATACAGAAATCCCAGCTGTGGAGCTACAGAACAAACCAGACCATCTATTGACGAGCGGTAAACGCTGACATGAAGGCTAGCATTCGAAAACAAACATAACTTTTCTACAGCCCCTTACCTACTCTGGTTAATTAGTAATTAGCGATTTTAAGGACGATTTAGTTCTATCGATGTCCAATAGATGACAGGACAGCGTAGCATTACTAATGACTCAGCCGCCAGGAGGCCACTGCGAAGGCATCAGGTCACATTCACGCATGTGCAACGCCGTGGCAGTTTACGGTCGGTCACCGTTGTTCAATTTTTGTGAACCAACTGACACAATGCAAGAAGCCCTGCCCGGTATTTATGAAACATTGTGTGAAGTCAATACCCTTCTACACGGATAAGCAAAGGGCGAAAATGCCACTCTCAATTGGTACGCGAGAGGTTCTCTGTTCGTGTTGGCAAAAGTGAGTAAGATCAGGTAGTCATTTATTCACAGTCAATCAATACATGTCATGCATCATGTACATAATAACAATTGGCGATGTATGGCATTGTACATGTTGTATGGTGTACATGTGTAGCCCTGTCCTACCCTACCCGTCGGTCATGTCGGCAGGCGCGAGGCATGTTGCATGCATGCGTATTGGCCTAGGCATACATCATGTACATGTAAGCCTAAAAGTGCATTCTGCAGATGGGCTGTGAGCAGCCCATCTGCAGAATGCACGTCACAAACCTCAGGTACAACTATTGCAGTCTATCAATTCAGCTACTTGGCCTAGTATTCATGTTTCTCTTTTTCATCTATTTCAGAATTTGGCACTTGTTTTCTGTAGACGCGATTTGCTTCCTGCAACACATTATTAGTGCAAACGAACTTTCGCAGCTTCAGCGCAACAACCTCTTCCGGTAGGCCTACCACCCATATCTACACACCGTATAGGCTTAAATCTATACCTAGCACCTCTCTTTCACTTCACTGGTTTCCTCCTGCTGTATGCTTATTCACCAATATACCGTAGACAAATCCCAAATTGACAAAAACGAGAAAGATCTGCGCACTTCCGCCAAAATCGTAAACAGAACCTCGGTCTGACACTGAATGACGTGACGCAGAGAACCCCACGACCATGTGACGACAGTGAGTTCGACGACGTTGCGTCAGAGTCGACCATTGCTGAATCATGGATTGCGTCACGTCAGTTTGACAGTTGGTTTCAGGTCGAGGTTCTGTTTACGATTTCGGCGGAAGTGTGCAGATCTGCGAATTTGGGATTTGTCTATTGTCTGTCTTACTTATGCACTCACATCAAATTGAATTCCAAGATATTTGACCGTGATTTCTATCCCTCTTGTAATTGGGTCAACCTTTCCGACTCGATCAAAAATGATGTTGATGGTGGCCTGAAAATGACGAAACAGAAAATAAACATGAATGCAACAGATCAGAGAACACAACGGCGTAAATTTAGAGCCTGGGCATCAACTTGTGGATCAGTCTCCAGGCTTTGAGTACCGGGTAGTCTGCTGCACGGAGGTGAGATTGGGACTTGGCTTACCATGAATATTTTCCAACAGCAGTATATAGAGAAGAAATATCCGAGGAAGTTGAAATATTTGCCTTTGAATGTCTTGGAATATTCCATCCTCTCCTGAAACAAGGATAGAAAAGGGAGAAATATGTGAACTGCTCTGTCAAAGGACGATAGGTGCTTGTTGCCACCGAGGAAAGGGTTAATGGCCTTACAAAACCATCCTTTACCTGTGTATTGTGTAAGTCCACTGACTCCAAGAATAGCTGTCTACTCAGCTCCTCCAGGGCATCTGACTCATTCTTCAAAAAACTGAGATCTGTACAGAAATTAAGAGAAGATACCTTCATACTGTCCAAGAGTTTGAAATAGAAGTCGACACCCTCATATCCAACAATTTTACCGCACGATTCAAAATATTGAGTTGAGCACTGTGATTTCTTACTTGACTCGTTGCTGGCTCTTTAGACAATACTGGACAATTTGTATGTAATGTAGGAGGAAACCTGAGCCCTGGAGTGAAAGAGCTGCCGAAGAGAGTTGCCCATTCTATCAAATGAGTACTGGGTCTGACTGGGAATGGAACCCGGGATCTCGGAGGTGACAAGCTGTAGATGTCTGCACTGCACCACTCTGACAGCCCTCTATTCCCAGTTTTATATGCTATTCGCTGGTGAAAAAGGATACTTTCTCCTGACCCTGAGGTAGTAACACTCTTAATCATGCCCCAGATGCCACCACGATCTTTGTTCATGCTTGACCTCGCCAACATTTCCCGTTTTGCCAAGGCTATGCGTTTCTTCTTCATGATGATCATGTCCATGGTCTGCATGAGGCGCCTCTCGAGAGCCTGAACGTCCGAATCATGGACCGTTCTGAAAGAAAAACATCAATTTTTATAAGAATAATGCTGTCAACTTACTTTCCAATTTTTCTGCGTTTTTGTGGTAAGACTTGTTGTGGAAGGTGATAAAAATATTTGTGTGTATACCTGACAAAATAATGCATGGATGTGTATGGGTAATTCACGGCACCAAACCCAGAGAGTAGTGCCATCAACGTGACTCCTATGACCCCCACACGACCTATACACTGCTCAATGGAAAGGATCCCTGTAAATAGAAGAGATATTGAGGTTTGATATCCTGTAGACATGGCAGAGGAAAGATGCAGGACAGCAGGGTTCAAAGTTCATGACCATTTGGTCTAAAAATGCTACTTGGATTTTGCTCTGTGTGACCCAAAAAATTGATGTTCTAATGCATTTTGTATTGTGTGAAACTCGATTTTTTGGCCTGTTCGACCAAAAATCTGCATTTTCAGAATATGAACTTTGATCCCCTGGACAGACCAAAATCTCAACTTAACAGGGAGTCTGAGGTAAATTGGGTTTTAATCCTGAATAGAGGGGTATGGGCTTCCAACTGACTCTTGCATATCTGATGAGAATAGGGTCAGTAAGTTTACACTACAGCTTAAACTACCAGGGGAAGTCAGTAATTTGTGGTACACAACAGACAAATGCTGAAGGCAATAAAGTTACCTCACCATGTTTTGGGCTGAGGATTGGAAACGAGTCTCCAGTTTTCCAAAAGCCATACAGGAACAAGAGCCACGCGACGCAGGTCAGAATGATTCGAACGTGACGCTCTCGTGGGACTGAAATACAAAAGGGATGAAGATTAGCTCCAATGTAGCCTACAGTAGAACCTCCTTTAATTTAAAGGAGGTTCTACTGTACATTGGAGCTAATATGGACACCTCTGATAAAAGGACATCTTTCTAATTAAGGAAACCAAAGTTAAACTCCATATTGGTCATTTCTATCCATTTTGACCCCTATGATCAGGACACCTCTCAATTAAGGACAGTATCTGCCAGTTCCGAAGGTATCCTAGTAGAGAGGTCATACTCTATCAATCAGATTGAGTTCTTACCAAACCGGATGTTCTCCACGATGAAGTAGGCGATGTAGAATGGTAAGATCACGATGACGGTGAAGAGCATGGCGTAGAGGCCAAGCTTCCAATGGAAGAAGCGAGACCTGAAAGAAAGAACCCATTGATATTAAAGAATAGCATACTGTTGAAAATGATGCCAGGCTAATTCCCCTGGTAGAATCAGTTTAAAATGTCGTCAATTTCTGCAGTTATTAAATATCTACTTACGAAGGATCCAGGACACCAAGTATCTCGAAGATGATGAGCTCGAACATAGTGCAGGAAAGGGCAAAGGTCACAGAGAATGTCAACACAACAACAGAGCGATGAACCTGAAATCAACAAATATCAGATCGATTTCATACAGCATGGTGTCCATCAAAGACACCATTGAGACTGGTTAAAGGCGCCGCTCCATGTGACAGTTTTTTATCGAAAGTTTGCTGTCAGATAGTCAATTATTGCTGTCAGACTCAGATAGCAATAATTGCTGTCATACAGTACTGTATTACAGCAATTATTGCTGTCTGGCAGCAACAATTGACTATCTGACAGCAAACTTTCGACAGAAAACTGTCACGTGGAACGCCGCCTTTTAGCTGTCAGTGTCGTCAAATTGAAGATGTAACTACCGTACATGTAAATAAATCACCTGCCCTGCCCTGGAGAAAAAGCCCACTTTCGATGATGAAGTAAAAGACAAAGGATAATTTCATACACACCTCATAGTCTCGGAATAACTGCTTCAGGAAAAAGACCCATCCTCCGCCAAAGAAGAGGATCTGTGAAATAAAATGTGAAGGACGTCACTGACACTGTCTATCTGCGTACTCAGAGAAAGGAACAAACATACAACCGTCCTTGGAGGAATCTGAGATGATGTTGATTATAATTTGTCTTTGACAATCAAACCAATAATAGACTATATCACTCCAAAAGAGCGCAGCACCTGACGGGTACTACAGCGTCACGACGTCCCGTACTCATTCCATGACATCTTGACTTGAGTACGACGTCATGATCGCTGAAACAAGTGGAGGTTTTTCGAGTGACGTCACCGCGTTCAGAATGGGGGACGGGACGTCGTGACGCTGTAGGCCTTTCTAGCGACCCGTAAGGTGCTGCGCTCTATTGGAGTGATAGAGTCTATTGGTTTGATTGTCAAAGACAAATCATTTCAGTCATGACACTATTGTTAGCGGGCTAAGGAATTCAATGACTTCATTAACTGCCACACCTGCCACCACTTTTTCAAGGTGGTTGATGGATGAGTGTCATGGTGTTGTTATGTTGTCATAAAAAGGCCACCGCATAAGATGATACGTTATTTTCATACCTGGGAAACAAACATAATAACAGAATCCACCAAAAAAGACATTTTTGAACGATTTATTGTGACAAATTAGATGAAAATGTGGGGAAAATAGTGAGGAAATTGTGAAGCCAGCACAGCATCCACCATCTTGACCCACTTTCACTTTCCTCCGGTTGATTGTAAGCTGTGATTTGATTGGCTAAGCAATTTACAACCAGTTCTACTAACACAGAAATTTTGTTTTCTTATGCTAACACAGGTTCACAAAATTTGTCATTTATGAAGTTCAATATACAGGATCTAATGATCTGATGATTGAAATCCAGAATTTTTGTGAAAAGTTGCGAAATATCGTCTAAAACGAGGGAATTCCTGAAAAATACTGTTGAGAAATTTCTAACCAATCAGAAGCGTTGTGAGAAATCAGGATTGGGAAAATTGGAAGGGAATCCCTGGCTATTCTATCAAATTGAAACCCTCCTGGTAAATTACTCACATTTGCACCGTTAAAATAGTGTCAGAACCCCAAAACATCAATGACTCCAGTGAAATGTATGTGATATAAATATTTCAATATTTACATAAGCTTGTTTTTGTTCGATATGACGGAATATTGCGCTGAAACGGTATTTTTCAGTGACCTACAGGTCAGTCATGGCTCTTCCCGGTAGCCGCCATGTTTTGAATGCAATATCAACATGACAGTGGAATCATTTCCAACAAATTATCACCAGGTATGCTGTGAATGTACGAATTTATTCCGTAAATCAAATGATTCATATTATTCCGGACATATCAGTGCAACTGTGTGCTACGTATTGGGTCATGTGCTTGAGTAGATTTTGCTTGAATGGCGATGACGTGAAGTTGCGTGCTGCCTGTTTTTCGTGACATGAGACAGATGCACTGCGTCTGTAATGCATTGCATGCACTGCACTGCACTGAGATTGAGAATGTACAGTACATGTATTGTAGGCCATGTGCACCCTATTGATTGAAGCATCCAATGGATTGTGCAGTATTTCTAGCCTAGTATCATTCTCCAAGCATCAATGTACGGTTACGCCGGTCGCTACGCTGGCTCCATCTTTTACATTGCTGCCACTAACCTAAACTATTGCACCGCGGGCCGTGGTGGTTGTGGTGGAATGTCGAGATGACATCATGATCATTCAAGATCATCAGATGGTAGCCTCCTCTGTTTCAACACGTGTACCAAAAGTAAAGTAAATAAACAAAAACCCACGTGATCTAATTCGGACATTCTGATTGGTTATTCGCAGGGTTCTAACTAAAACCTTAACCGCAACGTGTGTTGTATCTTTCCGCTAAAGTAGTTCTCCGCAAAATACCATTCTTCAGGCCGTGAATACGTGTTTCTTATTACAAAATTCCTTCTGAATGCATTGTTTCAGTAATATCAGACTGGATAGATGGTAATTTATTTATTGACGATAAAGTGGTTTTGCAAGGTCTTTGCAGAGTGATGCGGTGAGCTGGTGCCAGAGGTGTTAGTGAAGCCATCGAAAAGGCGGAACAACAGCTTGTGCAGGCCAGATTGGCCTACTATAACTTCTTCTCCTGGTGCACGGACGGACGGCTGGCTTGGGCATGCACAGCGCTCATTATCAAATTCAAAGGCCAAGCTGGGCCTCCTAGGCTAGGCCTTGGTTGATCCGTCTACCTTGATCCACTGATAGCGATAGATCGCCATAAATATTGTCACCACATAGGCCTAGGCCTAATTATCTTGACAGAGGCATGTTCACCCAGAAGGCATTGAAGGTAAAACCTGCAATGGGATGTCCGCACCACAATCTTGTCACATACAGGCCTACAAAATTTGAACGTTGTGATGAACTTTACGTTGTGAAGTTGTGTAAGTTGTAAGCAATACTGGCAAATGGAATAATGCATCACACAAATTTGGGACTTGGAAATTGGAGAGTAAATGACTGTAACCAGGTCATCAACTGGTCATGTCATAACGAAGTTTAACATTTCATATATGTCAGTTGGTGATGCACCTGGATCCCAGGTTTTAGTTAGCAATAAACGAAGTCTTACATTTCTAAATACTTTTCTGTGGGTCAATGCATTTTCATGAAGAATTACTGGTATCATTTGGGACCTTTTGAATTCATGACAAGTCTTTGTCTCGTTGCAGGTCTTAAAACATGATGCACATCAATGGTGAAAATTCACTGTGAAATCAGAGTTTGTTAATAACCTTCTGGGTGAACATGGTGGACTTTAGCAAGGTATCTATGCGTGGCCACGGAGGGAATGCGTGGCCCTGTCCTGTGGATGGCTTGCGCTTGAGCCTAGACCTATTACTTACACCACACTAGCTTTGTTTTACTGGTTGGCCTATTATACATGTTATAGCACCAACACTGAAACAGAGTAGACATAGGCTCAGGAAGAGGTGATGAGAGAAAAAGAAAAACCATTCAACTCTTACTGTGGTATATTGCCTTTATTTCAGATTTTTTTACAAAATTATTCATAACCTTGTTCGTCTACCGTATATCATATTTTTCACAACTTGGTGATATAGGTGCTACTTGCCTCTTTCTGTATGAGGCAGTCTAGGAAAACCCATCGGATGTTGCATTTGAGGAAAATGTTTTTAAAATGGCCTTGGTGAACCTCCACATTTCAATAGTTGAAATATATGTCGTAACGGGTGGCAAATCGATGCACAGGCAATCTGACAGCCCTTATTGGTCATTCAGCGACATCCGACGCGTTTTCCTTGACCACCTCACATGTTTTTCTGTACATTTTAACTCCTGTTCCTTTTCAGCCGCAACAACGCAGCGTAAGTCAGGACACGGTGTACGCGAATATCAAAGAGGCTACTGGGATATCTGACAAACATGTTATCGCCGAGGCCATCAAAGCCTGTCAGGATAATAATGGAATGTTCAATTTTCAAGATGTTGTCGATCATCTTCTGAAGTCACCAGTGCAACGCTGCAAAAATGAGAAGGCGGTTAGTGTTTTGTGCGGTTTTTTGGGCCACCCTGTATATTATCAGCATCCTTGTTGTGTGTCTTCTGGTACTCAAGATTCAAACTGATTCATAATATCTTTTGTTTTTAAAATTCGACAGGTTGGCGGCACTGTTGCTGTGCAGTCAGTGGGAACTGACGCCTACCCGGCGAACCGACAGCCAACCCAAGTGGTCGATCTTACTCACGACAATGAAGAACTGCAGCGTGCCATCGCTGCAAGTCTACAAGATTCGCAGGGAATTCTTGGGGGTCAGATATCTCGAGAGGATCAAGATATTAGCAGGTAAGTGAGTCGGTCAGATACATGTACTGAAAAATGCTCTCGGCTTGATTCCGTGAACCTTTCTGCTAGTGCTATGTTCTGCTGTAGATTTTATACGCTGGTCATTCATATTTACAGAATTTTAGAAGCCAGTCTACTGGAAGAGAATGGAAAGGCAGGGACAAAAAGAAAGAGGGGTGATATATGGTTTGTCGACCCCTTGAACCCTCACGAACGACAGAGGACTGAGGAATGGCCGGTCGGTCTGAAAAATGTTGGGAACACTTGCTGGTTCAGTGCTGTCATACAGGTAAACAGAGATTTGATGATTCTTTCTAATCTAAAGGGGCTGTTCATTTTCATCAATTGAAGAATCTTGAGTTTTCATCCTTGAGAAAATGGAGAAAGCTGTGAAGCTGCAAATTGCAGCGATTATTCTGTACAGCACAACAAATAATCCCTGAAATTTGCAAGTGCATAGCTTTTTCCGTTTTCCCAAGAAACAACTCAGATTCCTCTAGAGACGAAAATTAACGGCCCCCTTTGAGTTGCGAGGTGCGAGCCAAATATTGCTCTATAGATAAGTTTGGGTGAATAAATACAGCAGGAGGAAACCAGAATGCCCAGAGAAAACTTGTAATGTCGAAAAGAGTTGCCATCTCTATCGTATGAAGAATGGGTCGAACGGGGAATTGAACCTGAGACCGTCAGTGGTGACATACCGTACGCCACTCTTTACACTGCATCATTCTGGCAAGCCCAGTTTGATAATTCTGCTTTTTATACCAAATTATTGGGTAAATATTGTTAATTCTTATATCATCTCTGTTTTCTTTCCAGAGTCTGTTTCACCTGCCGAAGTTCCGCAGATTGGTTCTGAATTTTGTACCTCCTAATGGAATGACAGAGGAGAGTGCTTCAGTAAGTTGATAAGGTGTCGAATGGTTTGAAAGGCCGCATGTGCCTATGCTCAGAATGGGTTCAAATTTATCAGTTTTGGAATTATCTTTTGACCAGATCTGATCACACTAATGTTAAAAATTTTTTTGAATGTTTACAGCAAAAGCGAAATCTCAAGTTCATGTCTGAATTACGACGCCTGTTTGCATTAATGTTGAACTCTCGTAAGAAGTACGTTGATCCGTCACCGGCTGTTGAGATCTTAAAGGAGGCGTTCACGACGGCCAGCGGTAACGGCATCGCGGATAGCCAACAAGATGTCAGCGAATTCCAACACAAACTTCTCGACTGGTTGGAAGATGCTTTCAAGCAGGATTGCTCACGGCCTACGTCGCCTGCTACACCTGAGTAAGTAGATACAAGAGGAATTGTATTGTATTAGATTTTTCCATCAGGGCCGAAGCCAAAGCATTATTGGCCCTGGTAAGTACGGACGAGGCTATCTCAAGCTACTCGTGTTCCTCATTTGGATGGGGTCTTTTACTTGCCCTTGCAAAGGTAAAAGGTACAAGGCAAGATGTCGATAAATGTTTCCGTGCTTACCTTGCAGAACGCCTGAGGATCTTTCACGAGACAACCCAATGGTGGAACTGTTTTACGGACAGTACAAGGCAGAGGGAACAAACGAAGGTAAGATCCAAAAAAATCCATGTTTGTCCCCTGACGGTGGACCCAATCATGCCATATTTGACACTAATGGGGAACCTGGCCCACTGCCTCAATAGGTGTCACTGGTGGTTAAAACTGAAATGAAACTGACATCCCAGTCCGTATCAATTTCCCACACAAAAGGCGGCCTTTGGGCCGGGTTTCGGTGTGCTGCCCTCTATTGTACCTAGGATCCCCATTATGGATGTGGATTTCTCTTTCAGGCAAAACGTTCACGAACAAGGAGACGTTTGGTCAGTTCCCGCTTCAAGTGAATGGCTTCAATGACATTCACGAGAGTCTAGAGGCCGCCACTGCTGCCGGGGAGATTGAGACAGTCAGCAATGACACGTCACTAAAATCTGGCCAAGAGGTAGGATTTGTTTTCAGATTTCCACTAGGATTGGTGTTGAGGGGATTAAAGACGACAAAGAAAAACTAAGTTAATCGCCACACAATCCAATTCCTGTAGCTATTTCTTTGAGAAGGCTTGATACCTGATGTGGTTATCACATCCACTTAGCAAGCGCCAGGTCCCAAGTTGAATGCCAGGCAATGTGGGATATCATCCCTGGCTGTTCACGTCCGTCACACGGGACAGTAAGCCGTGGTGTCTTGTACCTTGTGCCTTCGCAAAGGCAAATAAATGGCCTCATCCATGTGAGGAACATGAGCAGCTTGAGATGGCTTCTTCCATACTTACCAGGGCCAATAATGCTATGGCTTCGGCCCAGATGGAAAAACCTAATACAAATGCTCTTTCTCCTCTTCTTCAGCAATGGTTCACACGACTACCATCAATGTTGACCTTTGAACTTCTACGGTTTCAATTCAACCAGCAAATAGGACGACCGGAGAAGATACACAACAAATTGTCATTTCCTGAAGTTATTTATATGGATAGGTAAAGTCCTAATACTGCTCTGCAAAAATAGGATGTGGTGATGTCTTGAGCCACCTGTTTTAATGTCACTTCCGTTCTTCTCGGAATAGTTTTTCTTTTCAGGAAAATTGGAGAGCTGGCAGCTAAATTGGTAACCCTTTCACTGCCAAAGGATCCTCCCACAGCATGGGTTCGGTCTCGCTCCTCTTCGTACACTTGCACACACTATGTGAGTGGATGAAGAGGTGTGAGGTAAAAACCTTGCTGTGGGAGCATTCTATCTGCAATCGAAAGCTTGGACGATAGCCGAAACACTATCACATAGGTATTCATTGGAAAGCTCTCGGGGAGTACTTTCTGATGAATACCTATGTGACAGGGTTTCAGAAAGGTTTTAAGATTTAGTACATGTAGGTTTAGTTTGATGGAATTTGCACTGGTAGTAAGTTTGACAAGATTTTCTTATGCTTCAGGTATATGGAATGTAACAAAGATTTGACGAAGTCAAAACGGGAGAAAGTGAAGAAACTAAAGGAAGAGTTGGTGCTGTTACAACAAAAATTAGACAAGTAAGTGTCTGGGTGCATGAGATGAAGGTTCTCGGGCTGTCAGAGTGGTGCAGTGGTACCTGTCACCTCTGAGGTCCCGGGTTCGAGTCCTGGTCGGGTGCGGTCAATCTGATTACTCAGTTAATCAATGAAAGGAAGAGATCAAATGTGTTCTCTGGAAGTCGTAAAACAGAGAAGTAATTATGCAGGGCCTAATCTTGGTGTCTTGTTTCAGGTTTATAAGCTATGGGTCGGGGACAAAAAGATACCCTCTCCAAGATATTTTACATTATGCGCTGGAGTTTGCGCAGACGAAACCACCGACGACGGATTGCTCAGATATTGAGATGGATTCTCCGAGTAATTGTAGGTAAGTAGAGTCTTAACTCTCGACGTCCTCCTGGCAGAGGTGTCCGCTAAGAGAGGGGTTCCATTGTATGTCAATTTCTCTCAACAGTATGCATGCGGAGTCCCCCGATTCTGCCCCGTCGAAAGACTGTGACGAGACGATGTCCGTTGGCACGCCAGGCGGTAGTCAAGTAGCGACATCACCAAATAGAAACTCTGTCTCTGGTACATGTATCTCAACGTCGCCGTCGCCACGTTATGTAAACACGGAGGAACTCAATGTGCTACAGGAATGTATGAAGCGATGGCGGACTGAAGTTGATAATGACGTGAAAGGTGGGTTTATTTTCAGTTTCCGTGTAGTATTGTACTAAATTTTTCCACCAGGGCCGAAGCCAAAGCATTATTGGCCCTGGTAAGTACTCATGTTCCTCACTTGGATGGGGTCTTTTACTTGCCCTTGCAAAGGAACAAGATATAAGGCACCATGGCTTACTGTCCCAGCAACGGACTGAAGAGCCAGGGATGATTAATCCCATATGGCCCGGGCTGGATTTGAACCCAGGACCTGCTGCTTAATATGATTCTTTATATTCTCCTTTCCTTGCAGAGTTACAAGATAGTATAAGTCACTTGGAAAATGCTGTGAATAGTATGTATAGTGATGAAAAAATGAAAAAAGTGAGTATGACTACAATCTTTCATTCATTCGTTTATTCATTCACTCGTTCATTGATTCATTCACTCATTCCTCAATGCATTCTTCTCTTCAGTTTCCATACCGACTGCATGCCGTGCTAGTCCACGAGGGTCAGGCCGCATCCGGACACTACTGGGCGTACCTATACGGCATCAATGGTCAGCGGTGGCTCAAATTTAACGATATCTCGGTGACGGAATCGTCGTGGGAGGAGATAGTGAAGGAGAGTGTCGGAGGGTATCATAATACTAGTGCTTATTGTTTGATGTATGTGGATGCTAACAGGCTGGGCCTGGCAGAAGGTAAGCAGTGTAATCAGGAGATGTCAGGCTGGTGTAGTGCAAACCTCAGCACCTGTCACCTCTGAGGTTTGCAGTTCGATTGACAGTCAGTTCTGTAGAGAATGTGACTCTTTTTGACAGCAATTTTTAACCCGCTCCAGCAAATGCAGGCGCTTGTTGCAAGTGATCATCATTGGTCATCAGTTTACTCAACTATTATCACTGCTGTCCAAAACTATTGTCAACCTGCAGAGACGTACATTTCAGCTCTTGTGTTCTAAGGCTGTTGACCCTTTCCTTGGTTGCGACATGCGCCTACTTTTGCTAGAGTAGGTCAATTTGCCACTTGGCTGTCATTTCAATATTCCAAAGTAAAATAGAGCTCTGGAACCTTATTCACGGATCTCTCGTAAACTTATGGGCGAGTGTAAACTATTGTCCATTTGCGGGCAACCAATAGGAGCTGTCAGCGAGTTGACCACTAGGTGTCACTAGGGCCCAATTCAATGCATCTAGCGGACCCAGTCATTATCGATAGAGCAGCGATCATAATAGATTTCCTGTACATTTGGTCCGCTAAGACTGTGCTGCCATCTGTTAGCAATATGCGCGGCTGACTGCTCCTATT